>JANHFL010005062.1:9400-20753 GCA_032468155.1 Oxyrhabdium leporinum
CGCGGGAGAAAACCCGAAAAGAACCGAAGATACACATACAAATACCCGCGAAAACCTCAAAAAACATATATATATATGGCATATTTTTAGATTCAATGTGTAGTTACTAAAAATAAAAAAAAGTATGAAACGTAAAATAGAAAAGTATGAGCATATAGACTGCTCATTTTATCTCTATAGGGCTCATATAGGAAGCATCTTACTGGATCTTTTGTCAGTCTCTTATCTGCAATGACACACATTTCTACTTCCCCTGGGACTTCTTGCATTCAGTTTCACTAGTCATTTTTTTTTACACTCAAGAGAAATCAAATAAAACTCAAGAGAAATGACTAGATGTATTTTTAATTCAATTTATTCCATTTTTAGTTCATTATTTAATCAGCCTTGAAGTGACTTTTTTTTTTAAAAAGTTATTCTTCGTTATAAAAAATGTAACATTGCTAAATCATTTACTTTTACTTTTCCCTTTTTAACATAGAAAAATCCCACCTTTCATTTCTTGTGTGCAAGAAGCACCAAAATCGACAGATATTGCGTTCTGTTGCTTTCAAATGCTGGTAGCGACTCTTCTCTCCCACCCTGACAGCATGATCTGCTCAGAAATAGACTTCATTAAATTACATAAAGCTTATTTCTAGTTGAGGATACTTGATTTCAGCCTGAATCTTTCGCATCTATACAGAATAACCCTTCCCAATTACTATTTCTCAATAAAGTTGAAACTGTGGCAAGGCTCTATGTCCAAAACAATCTTTTCTCACTATGGATTGGATACCTCCAATTATGTCATCTGGGACTTCCATCATATTAAGCCTTTCACCACTGGGAAAGTTGGCATTTTTTTAAAAAAAAATGGAAGGGCCGATGGAAGGGCCACAGTTATACACTCTGTATTACTTTCTTCGTAAACCTCGCAAGTGATTTTTTGTGTGATCACTTTTTTAAAAATTTCCCAGTATTTTAACCATGCTTGTCTTTTGTATAAATTTAAGGCACCTATCCAAAGTAGAAACAGAAATAGAATCATAGGGGCTGGAAGGGACCTTGGAGGTCTTCTAGTCCAACTTCTATTCCCTGCTTGTCCTCTGTTCAGGGACCTTGGAGAATAAATTGGCCCTTCTTCCCTGTAACAGCCCTTCAAGTATTGGAAAATGGCTATCATGTCACACCTAAGTCTTCTCTTCATTATGCCAAACATACCTAATTCCCTTAGCTGTTCCTTGTACAGTTCCCCTCAACTTAGTGTCATCTGAAAATTTGCTCAGTGCTCCTTCAATCCCCTCATCTAGATCATTTATGAAGATGTTGAAAAGCAATGGGCCTAAGCAAGAACCTTGAGGTACACCATCAGTTGCTTTCCTCCATGTAGAGGGAAGCCAACTGTGTATCCATATGATGGTGGTACCATTGTTGTTGTCTTTATGGTCTACTTTATCAAAGGCCTAATGTTTAAGTATATTATATTCACAGCGTTTCCTTGATCCATTAATTTAGTCACTTTATCAAAAAAGAAAGAAAAAGAAAACCGCAATGAGGTCGTTTTGCTTATAACAGACCCATGCTGGCTTTTAAAAATCACCTTGTTCATTTCTAGATGCTCACAAATCTGCTGTTTCTTTATTTTTCTATGATTTTCCAAGTATTGATGTCAAGCAGATTGGTCTATAGTTTCCTGGATCCACTTCTACCCCCTTTTTAAAGATTGGAAGACATTAGCCCTTTTCCATGCTTCAGGAGCTCTGAAATATTTTATTCAGTTATTCCAGGATCACAGATGCCAGTCTTTTAGTACCCTGGGTTGTAAAGCATGCCAAGAAAGTAGGATTTGTGGTTTTTTTAAAATGTATAAAGCTTCTAAAGCTAATATCTTCCATGTATAGTATTTTGAAACTGTAGTGTTCTGTAATCCCACTTGCCATGTAACACAACTTGTTTAAATCTCTTCCAATTAACTGAATTTTAAAGTGCTTTAACTGATTCATGTCCCAAGCGATATTTAAATATCATAAATAAACATGGCCTTCTAATAAATTTAAAATACTAGTGGTCTATTACAAACTCTTTTTTCTGATTTTGATATCTTACGTTCCCACTAATATAATAAGCAGGACTATGCTGCAAAGAAAATTAGACTTGCATATGAAGACATTTTTATATAAAATAAGTTTTCTGCCTTTATAAAATAAGGGTTTTCTTTCTACCTTTTTTGAAATTCTACTCTAACTCTACAATCTCCCCAAATATACCCCAAGTGAAGGAAGGAAACTATTTATTTATTCAACCTCATAAAAATGGACACTTTAGATCTGAGAAGAGATATCTATTAGTGCTAATTAAAGGCACATGTTTTGAAGCTTGTATAATACCAAAGCAACATATTTCCTCCCTCTTTTTCTATCTTTATATTCAGGCTAAAGATTTGCAGCGTGGATTGAAATTTGGAAGTGTTTGTAGTAAGTCAGATACATTGATTTTTATGTTCAAACATTGGCAAGAGATGTTTTATCATAATTTTGTCTTCATCATAAACCTTCCAATGGGATGAGTGGGGACCAATGAGGATGATCCTTGGTAAAAAAAAATAAGTGTGAAGTGTCAATATTTGATTTGAACTTATATAATTTTATCTACAATTGTGATCACCTCCTTATCTCAAAAATATGCCTTGCTTCTTCCTACATTCCCTAGGATTGAACAACAGCTGGTTCTCCCTGTTGTATTAACAAGCTGAAAATTAGGAAAAGGAAGCAAATCCTGAGCCCATCGACTTATGCATTCACCCAGCTGGTTCTCCAAGAGACTGAAAGATATTAGTTCTGAACATTTTATATTCTGAAGAAAAATGTTGAAAGGTAGGAAGAGAATTTAAAACATATCAAAATTTTGAAATAAACAAATAAAATTAGTAAAGTTCAGTCAAACCAACTAAAATACACCTGCTTCTCCCCTCCGCCCCCCCAAAAAATCCTTTCTAAATATTTATTTTTAAAATTCCCAAAGTTATGAATTTGTTTTGGGAAGCTGACATGAGAGATAAGGAAAAAGAGAAAATTGGAAAGAAAAAAAAAGCCATCTGGAGAGTAGGTCTTTATGTATGCATAAAGACTATCTTAAGTATGGATCACAGATATTAAATCCAGCAATTAAAATAATGTAGCTTTTCTAAAGGCAGGATCAGCAGTTTCTCTTCATCATTTTCTTCTTCCTGTTTCTCTTGTCCAGAGACCAATCTTGAAAGATTGCATAAAGGGGAGGAAAAAAACCCTTTCCCCCACATCCTTAAGTTGGAGTCCTCCTTTGGGTAGTCATCTGTCAAGTTGAGGTTCATTATAACATGTAAAAATGGTCTTTAGGAATGAGAGCTGTCTTAGTCCAACAAGCAGGTTTGGACTTTGATGCAGAGTTAAGAGGCTCCTTCTCTAATGTTCTCTGCTTGATGCTACATCACATCAGTGTCAAGATGTGAATGGCTCTAGTTTAAGCTGACATTTCTCTTTCCCTTAGTGTTCTTTTTACTAAATAATGAATTTGAAGAGGATGTTTTTGCAGGGTGAGCTTTTTATTTATTTTCATTTATTTATTTTTCACATTTTTGAATCGCCCTTCTCCCTCAGAGAGGGATTCTCTGTTATGAAAAACACTTAAAAAAAAATAACTTATTTTTTACCCCAGTTCAATACATTGGTGGGAATGAAAGCATCTTTGAATTAAGAATGGAAAGGGAAAAAGCCATAAGTGGAAATGGCAGTAGCAAAGCTAATGCATCTCTTGATTTACATAACATAGAAACTGTTCTGGATTTAGTTGACTTGATTATCTCAGAGATCTCCCAACTAGGTTACTTCAAGTTCACTTTAAAGGAACTGGATGTCATGTTTCCATCCAGGTGTCACGGACTTTCCTCTCACCTAGGCCATCCACTCTGCAAAATATTCATCTCTCTGGGCATCAATAGGCAAAAACATATTAATTATCTGCATCACAGAAACAATATACCCATTCAGAAATAAAAGATAGATAGAAGAATAACAAGATTTAAAGCACTGAACTCAAAGGGAGTCCTGCAGAAAAGCTTGTTCAGAGCAAATAGTTGGTATTCAGCAGGCTGAACTTAAAGGTAACCTGCATTTCTAAAACATAGTATGTTTTAAAGTAAGTCAACTTACCTGCCAAAAACCCAGGTATCAGCAGTTTCTCTCTTTCTCTTCTTCCTGTGATCCCATCTCCTGCAATGGATCTCCTCCCACTTGGTCCAGTTGGCTCTCTCCTTGGATTTTTTTTTAGTCTTCTTCCTTCCCCAATCAATCTAGTTGGGCATTTTCTCACTGGAGGGGGAAGGACCTTTCTTTGCTTTGTTTCTCCCCACTAGCTCAGCTGCCATTCAATAATCCTGAATTTTTTATACTTGGTAAGCTGCCTCTGGCCCCTTGTTAGATGTGGCGAGTGGAATTTCCCCTGTGCAAAGTGATGCAAAAATAAGCCTTCTGATTCTTCTTTTTTTACCCCTGGCTTACTTTCTCCCTAAAAGA
Organism: Oxyrhabdium leporinum; assembly: GCA_032468155.1. Taxonomy (NCBI): domain Eukaryota; kingdom Metazoa; phylum Chordata; class Lepidosauria; order Squamata; family Cyclocoridae; genus Oxyrhabdium; species Oxyrhabdium leporinum. The sequence continues at coordinate 13,933 of JANHFL010005062.1, forward strand.
TAAACTCTTGCTTCTCGTCTCTTAGGCTGCATCTTCCAGACTAACCACTTCCACTTCTTTCTCTCAGCCAGGACCCAGTCTAAACTTTGGCTATTCTCTTCTTTTGTGACACCCTTTATATCTTCCCTAATTTTTGAGATAAAAATGCTCCCCTTCCCACACATTCTTTGTTGTGTTTTCTTTAATTCTGCTTTCCTGTTTGATACTATAGGAAGCTGTTATCAAAAGGATTTTATTCTTTTTTTTTTACTAGCTACAAGATTTGGAGATCCTTTTGATATCACTATAAAGTAAACAGTGATGTTTGGATCAAACAAAAGAGAAGCTAATAAGTGTCAATAGTAGCATCTTGGCACCCTGTTGATATTGACAAGGTTGCCACAAAAGTCAAATTTTCTTCTTGTTAGCGTATTTAGAATTGTCTCCTAACTACAGGTAGACCTCGACTTGCAACAGTTCATTTAGTGACCTTCAAAGTTACAACAGCTCTGAAAAAAATGACTTATGACCATTTTTCACACTTACAACCTTTGTAGCATCCCCATGATCATGTGATCAAAATTCAGATGCTTGGTAACTGGTTCATACTTATGACTATCGCTGTGTCTTGGGGTCATACGATCACCTTTTTGTAACTTTCTGACAAGCAAAGTCAATGGAGAAGCCAGATTCACTTAACAACCATGTTACTAACTTATCAAATGCAGTGATTCACTCAACAATTGTGCTAATGATTGAGACTGTATGAATATCAACAATGTTTTGAAAAAAAGCAAAGACAAGTCACAATATTTTGAATTCATTTAAAACTGAATCCATTCATAACCAAGGTTTTGAAGCCTTTGGCAATGGATGGACTCACAATCTGAAATTATCTTCCATATCTGATGAGTTGACTTTCTTACCCAGTTCTTAATATATTAGTAGAACATGTAACCTACTTAATGCTTGTGTTATACTTCTTTTATAAATTTGAAACTGTAGGAACTTTATTTTTTATATCTCTGCAGTAACACCTCCACCACACATATCTACATACACTCACACAAGGAGAGATGGTCCACCTCAAACTGTTCTAGAGATAATTATGATCCTCAATAGTAGCTTTTAAAAGCCGTGCAATAAGGTGTATCAGTAGATTCCTGCAAAAAGAAAGTTCTGCAATGGCCAGCATGAGTTTAAGGCAGCCCGAAGAGCATTGTGGCACCCTTGGTTTCTCATTATAAAAGGAAGACACTGAGAACACCAGAGTGTGGGCATAGTGGAAGATTCGTAGTATGTGGAAAAGCAAAAGGAAAGAATCAGACTGATTCTTTTCAATTGGAAGACATTTTCAATCATTTGCAGGAACAGATGACAAAATATAAGGAAGTAAATGAGAGGATTGCCCTCAGAACCCACATGCCTGGATCTTAGTTCTCCCCAGACTCTGTGCATTGAAGTCTGAATGAGGGTTGTATTCCCGTCACATCAAACTCTCAGAGTCCATGAATCTCTCAGGTCACATGGACAGTATCTTCTGTTCACAGGAAGGCAAACCTAGCTTCTCTTTTTCTTCTTTTTAATTATTATTTACTAAGAACAAGTACACAAGAAAAAAAGAATGAAAAGTTCCAATCCATAAGACTTAACATGTGAATTCAATACTTTATTGCATTTCTACAAGAGATAAACTATTAAAAACAAAGTAAAAATTCTTTTCTGATGAGAGACTAAGAAGTACAAAAAATAGGAACAGGCAGAAGGCAAAGACTCTTGCGGGGCTTGTCCTGCCTTTATCTGTTTAAAAACATTTGAAATTCATTAAAAGACCTGAATAAAGACCTGAAATTCATAAAAGGTGTGTGTTTGTGTGTGTGTGTGTGTGTGTGTGTGTTTCTGTAGCTATGTTTGGACAAAACCATTTTTCAGATGCATAGATACCTAAGAAGATTGAGTTTCATTAAGCATTCCCTTGAAATGAGTTCACTGGAAGATTTATGTACAGGGAAATATAACATTGTGAGGTAATGGAAGAAGAGTACCATGCTGGTTAAGAAATTGAATGCCTGAATGTTTTAGCAGAAGAGAGAAGTAGCAAGAGAAAATCTTTCACATTTGTCAAAGGGGTTTTCAGGTGCCAGATAGCAAAGGCCTTCAGGGATAAAAAAAATAAAAGCCATGATTTAGGCTGGCATAAGCCTTACTGACCTCCTCACGAACCCACTTCATTAGCTTGGCGAACCATTCATTCAATAATTCATTCTGAGATGCTAATCCAAGAAGTTTGATTCATCTATCATATCATGCAAACCTTGGCATCAACTGGAAGATAATTTTTTGCCTCTCCTGTTACAGACATGTTTTCCCATAGAGTAAGCATATAACTTGAAATTATATCAATTTAGTTCCTGTTTACTAGCTTTAGTTAGCATTGTCATGCTTACTTGCCATTATTTTTAAAAGAATGACGTTGATGATGATAATAATGATAATAATAACTTGTTAATCTTCTATGCCACCCAACTTTCAATGACTCTGGGCAATTCACAACAATCCAACAAATCATTTACAATAAAATCAATAAAAAAACAAAAGATAAAGGTCAAAGATAGCAAATGCAGTGAAGCAAAGGATCTCATTTCTCTTTTCTCCCAGAATGTTGAAAATCTCATAAAGAGAGCTCTCTTTCATCAAGTTTTAATGATTAGATCATAATGATTAATGATTATTGTATTGGTTATTTTGATCAATAATTTTATTTATTTTTTAATATTCTGTTTTTGCTTTAAGAAATATTATCTACCTTGAATGCCCCCTAGAGTGTAAAGGAGGGATATAAATAAAGTGAAGCATAAAGAAGATTGTCTTATTTTTATTTCCATTTCAACCACTAGGCTCATTAAAAATTTGGCTGGTCATCCACAGACATAACACAAGTCCTAACATAGTTATTTTGTTTCTCTCATAACCACAGTGCAATCCTTAATTTGTGTCCGTATTCATATTTGGTAAGATTTGTCTTGTTCCGAGGCACACTAGGAACCCCTTCTGGTATTTCCTCAGGAGATTCCCAGAAAACCAAAAGGTCCCCCAATATCCATGCACTAGCAGTAATGATGTTACCTAGTTTGGGTAATGAAATGTCTGCAAGAAAACAACCAAGCTCAGGTAGTACTAAGGACCCCTCAGTAGGAGACTATTTAGGAGCAATCCAGTCCAAGGCAAATTCCAGGCAACAATTTAAGTCTTACTCAAACTCTACTAGATCCCCACAGAAAACTGCTAGCTGCTTTTGGAATTCATTAGGGTTTGTTAGGCAGATTTATCAAATAGGTCCTACCTCCCTGAGGGAGAGGCAGCCTTGGCAAGTTAAAACATAACGTGACTGACCAGACAAAGGATTGTAAATGTCCTCTACTACCAGAATACATTTCATCTGACCTGAAATAAAAACTAGAACTAATGTGAGACCCTTGGTGTGTGTTGGGCTCTCAATGATTTGGGTTAAGTCCACGGTGGATATAAACTTATACATTGATCAAAATTTTCCATCTTCCGGTGGTATATTGGGTAATGGAAATCATTAAGTTCCTTGTGGGGATTACTGTAAACCCAGAGAATTAAGCAATTCAAGCAATTCCCTGCGATACGTCAGGGAGGCTGATAAAGCAGCAACAAATCTCTACAGAACTTGGGCTTCTATAGAGCCCAACTTCAATCAGAAGCTCTACTATCTAAAATGCATTGTCTCTTGCTCCTCTGAAGAAAATCCTGGGAATTTGGATAACATCCCATCATAAGCTTCACTCCATGATCTTTCCAAACCTATTTTCTACAATGGTGGCAGGCACCAGGTTCCTGCCTCTTTCTGAAAGCTGTGCAACTAACCAAAAAGTCCAAATAAGGGATAAAGCCACCACAACGTTCTGACATAAGCTTTGCCACACCGGTCTTCATTTCAATTCCTCAGCTGTCAAGTGTTTCCCATCACCACTCATTTTCATTGTGTAATACAAGCATGACCTAATAAGATAGTGGTAAGATCTTTTTCAAACAATTTCAATGATTGCACAGTTGGGTCTAGAACAATTCACCTCTGCCAACTTGCTGAGGCCATCTCACCAGAGCCAACTTGCCATGGCTAACTTGCCACAGGACAACTCATCACAGCCAGCTCACCATGGCACAATTCTAGCGCGGGACAAGTTGCACTAATATTGAAGACATTGCAGAACAGAACAATTAAAGAATATATGCAAAAGGAGAGACAAAATGAAATGTGAATGAATTTTTTTAAAAATTATTTTAAATAATTTAAATTATTTTAAATAATAAATGAATTGTTGAATGTCCTGCAGTGAGTTGTCCCATGGCAACAAATTCTAATTTTGAAGATCCAGCCCATTATGAAATGTTTAGTTTTCTAATACAGTGATTCATTAAATATTACCTTTACTTGTGCTTTGATCAGGAGGAGTCAATAAGGACAATTACTCCAAGTTCCATATGCCAAAGAAGTACAGTACTACAATGGTATCTAAAGCATGGGTGTCAAACTCATGGCATCACGTTGCCATCACGTAACATTTCGCAATGTTTTTCCCCTTCGTGGAGTTGGGGTGGGCATGGTCTGCACATGATGCATCTGGTCCGTGTGATGCCAGTTTGACACTCCTGATCTAAACTATTAAATGCAGAAGTTAAGTACAATTAAATTAATTCAGTTGTATACTTTAACTGTGGAATTGCGTACACTTAAATAAAATTTAATATTTGAAAAGCTGAGATGAATTGAGTGTCCATTCAATTCAAGAAAGTTACTAAGTTAAAATACTAACTCCGGAAGTTATTTCAGTGTTTGGGGCCTGAAATATTCACTTCAGATAGGGAAAAATTGCATTCATCTAACATATAGTGAAGAGAATGGCTTTCACTAACTTTGACCGGCAAGTTGCATTTTGCAAGATTAAGAATCAAAATATGCAACAAAGATTGATAAAAAGGGGTTTCTGAAAGCTTCTCCATCTTCACCTAATAAAATATATCCAAAGACACAAGACCTAAACAAATACATCGGAGACAATATCATAAGGAAAGGAAGTAGGACAGGAAATTGAAAAGATAACCACAGTTTCAAAGGAGTCATAAAAAGAGTTGAGACAATAATCAGAGCTGAAATTTCTCATTCAATATTCACTTCATGGATGGGCATCTGTTAACATAATTCAGATGTTTCAGTGGAGCAGCAGGCACAGACTTGCTTCCTATGTCACTAAAAATGAAAGGTTGGTGACAAGTCTAATTTATAACCGAGGTTGTCAAGGTATCTTGATGTAGATCTGTACTACTTAGCAACATTTTAGCTGTCATCACTTATCCTTTGTCAAATTGGGAGTTTTTGACAATATTTGATGTGTTTGTGAAAGTGGGAAGATGGGAAATATAGCAATTCCCTTTTTTTTACAGTCCTGGGTCTGACCTCTGGCACATTTCATGGGAAGAAATGAAAAACAGGCTCTTCACTTTGACATAGCAATCACTTGTGGCTTATCGCTGCAGCATTCTGCATTGTCAGGAAATTTCTGTACTTTCTCCTACAGTGCCGAATTTTCCATTTAATCGGGTTTTTAGGAAAAAATACGTAATTCAACCTTGTTAAAGAAGTGGGAGCCCAACGGGGATTTAACAATACTCTTTCACAGATGTCCGTCTGTTAGCATGGGCATTGCTTGCCTGCTTGATGCCAAGAACCACCCACTGACTTGGCATTTGGGATATGATGGTCTGTAAGCCAGCTCATTTTTGGCACTGAGTGCAGATTATTCCAGTACATCAGAAAAAGTGACTGTCAGGCTTTTGATCAATCATGAATGATTGCAGGAGACTAAGGAATGTTAGAGTTGTTAACATATGTTTAAATGCAAATAGCAGAGGCCAGCAGATTGCCCTATACTGTGTATTTTTCCACGCTTGATGGAAACTTGGACATGATTGAATTAAGACCAATTGATGCCCTAAGCACAGCCCAAAAATGGGCCCTCAGCCCTTCCATTACTTAATTGACAAGATCTTATGACTCAATATATGCTGAAAACTAAAATCATGTGTGGCATTGAAAAAAAGTATGAGGTCTTTGGGTGGGGGGACTTCCCTTAGTGCCCCAAGAACATGTTTATTTTTCTCAACCAGGGTTGGACTTGGCACTTCTAAAGCTTTAAATGCCTTGTGGGAAGCTCCTTTCTCTTGAATGTTACAGGATGCCTTGCTGAAGCCTGCTTTATATTCCAATGGCTTACTTTTTCACTTGCCCTAGACTTTACTTGCCCTAGACATGACAGTTGGTTGGTTTTAACTATCTTTAGAGTTCTGGATTTTATAACCTTGACTGCTTTATGACACAATTGTAAGTCAGGATGCACATGAAAACTGTGCAGCCATGAACTACAAGATCACTGCCACCTATAAGAATTGGGGAAAGTAACTAGGAATTCATATAAGCCCATACTCGCTTTTTACATGTGATCCATTTAACTAGATAGGGTGAGTTGCATCCAAGAAAGCTAACAATTGAAACCCAACATTATTTTGCTGCTTTAATACCCTGGAAGATCATACTTCATGTTTCCATAAAACTATTATCAATTGGCCAATGAGATTACAAGTCAGCTTTATTTTTTTATTTCAAATTTGGGAATAAATCCTAGCTTGCTTAGAAACAAGCAATCCTAATTGTAGTCGATACTTCATATACATTGAACATAGTGGATTGATGTTAAAAGGGGCAGAGCTTTTTGTTTTTTTGTCTGTAAAGTTTTTTTTTTTAAGCATGCGTATCATTA
>JANHFL010005062.1:25140-54895 GCA_032468155.1 Oxyrhabdium leporinum
CATGGTTTCTTTAATAAACTTTTACTTGGATGAATTCTTATCTGAGTGCTGAGTGATTTATTGGAACTTGGATGGAATGCTGACAGTGAGGTATAGAATGAAGAAGTATCTGCTTGCATTTTAAGAGATGCTGATAAATTGTTAATATTGAATATCCTTATTGGAATGAAGGAGAGAGTTTATTTTTTTATTAATGGGGGTATTTTTTAAAATATATTTGTAATAGGCTTTTGTATTAGTTTTATCTGTTTTATCTAACCCTTAATAAAATTATTGGGAAAAGAAGAAAGAAGGAACAAGTTACACATGAATTCCAGTAAGTGATCTAAATTAAAATGAGATGCTTATGTATAGATAATCAGTTGCCAAAATTCTCATCTGTTTTCTCCTCCTAATTCTATATACAGTAAGAAAATGGGCAGCCTACTTTTTCTGTGTGTGAAGGATGAACAATTTCCATCTATTCATTGTTTTGATGTTGATCTTTCTATGAGTGTGAAAACTAAATACCATACTTGGTGAGTGAGATGCCATCAAGTTGGATTCACCACCCAAGTGACCACATGAACAATACTTGATTTGCATGTACAATAAATCACAGCTCTTTCAAGGACATCCCATAATCTCTTTAAACTTATCTACATATATTACCCAGTCTTCCTTTTTTTCCCCATTTTCCTCAGACTTTCAGAACTTAATAATTTTCCTAGTCTGTCATCTCTTTGAATCACACGTCCTAAGTATGGGCAATTCACATGCAGAATCAACTTGCTCTCTATCAAAGGGAGAAACTCATCAAGCTAACTTTCCTTTAGAGCTACCTGCTATATAACCACCTTTTCAGTAACCCCACAGCCAAAGCTAATTGAAAAATATTCTTCTTTGCTTTCTATAACAATGAATTTCTATAACAATTGCCCTGAAAGGGAATTGTATGATACTTACTTATGTATGTTCCTTTGTGAATTGAGTCAAGATAGTGAATCAATCAGATCCCTTGAATCACCCCAAAGAGATTCAAAGATGATACACTAGATACTTGGAGTCTCAAAGATTAATGCAGCTTTTCTTCTTTACATATACCAATCGGGATGGACAGGGCTAAATTGTTTAATAGGTGGTGATATAATTCACTGGTCTATGAGTTTATTTGCGTCTGCTAACCTTGCAATCAGTGTACTTCGAGAAGAACTGCTGTGTGGTTTGTGTTAAGTTTCCCTCTCTTATTTGTTTAGGCATATTTATTTAAAGAAGAAGAACTTAAAAAGAAAAATCCCCCTGCCCTTTTATTTTACCTTGTTTATTTTTCTATATTTATCTTTCTCCAAGTTCATACTTTCTTATCCTCATCTTTACTTAATTCTCAGTCTGCTTGTCTGACCGAGAGTTAAAATCCCTGCTAGGGTCTGAGTCTAATCTGTCTGTTATTTTTCAGCTGCTTCAGCTCCTATTATAATTTCCCTTTTCTATCTTTCTAAAAGAAAAGGAAAGAGAAAAAAAATCTTGCTTTATTTCTACTTTTAATCTGTATTGTCATGCACTGACTGAATCTTCACTGGATCACTGGGTCTTCCTGTGAGATTGTGTATTTGTGTGTCTCTGTGTGTGCATGCACGTGTATGTATATATCTCTGTGTATAATGATTAATACGAACTGTGTATGTGTGTGTATCTATATACAATTAAAATTATATGAGACATTGTAACCTTAAATTGGATAAACACTTCATCATAGAGTAAAACTTTGCCGGTGGCACAGGTAAGATAGGGTGTATGGAGATGAACAAGATGTGCTATATAACAATAGCAATAGCACTTAGACTTATATAGTACTTCATAGTGCTTTACAACACTCTCTAAGTGGTTTACAGAATCGCATATTGCCCCCAACAATTTGGATCCTCATTTTACTGACCTCAGAAGGATGAAAGGCTGACTCAATCTTGTGCTGATCAGGATCAAATTCCAGGATGTGGGCAGAGTTTGCCTGCAATACTACATTCCAAACACTGTGAAACCCCAGCTCTTATGGGCCACTTTAGTAAACTGTAGTAATTGCTTGTGGGAGCCTTCTAGAGGGCTGCATCTCAAGCTCTTGACAGCAGTGAACATCCCTGGGTCTTGAAGTCGTGTAGGCTCTGATTGAGTCTTCCATCTGACTGCTGATTCTCCCTGGAAAATAAGTAAACAATTAATTTTTCATTCAAACTGCCCTTGAGATTTAAACACAGTGATATTAGGTGCATAGTCAAGTCACTGACTCTAGATTACTTTACAGCTGAGCTCCCTTGTGGCCACTTCCTTTTAGACAGTAAGCTAATTTGCTTACTTTTAAAGGTGAAAAATTATTATTATTAGTTTAATTTATATACCGCCCCATTCCGAAGACTCGGGGCGGTTCACAGCAACTATTTAAAAACAGTACAAAATAAATTACTTTAAAAGCTTTAAAAAGGAACCCTGCTGGACCTGAAGACTGTCCTACTCATCCTTCCAAATAGGGACTGTTTAGGGTTATTCCTAAGGACAGGTATGTACAAGGCAGATGCTAAAAAAAAGCACTTGGCTTTATGACTGAGTTGTTATAAGTGTATCACTTAGGCCTATCATAGCTACACTGCAAAAAGCTAAACGTTGGGTAGACGGCCACAAAGAGGTAAAGAAAATTTTACATGTATGGTCCTGGGCATACATGCATGCTATTAAGCAGAATTCATATGCTCCCATTCCATTGCAATGATGAGTACATGAAATTTGAATAGAGAGGGAAGGAGGGAGAGAGGGGGGAGGCAGACTTTGCTGTTACTGGTCTCCAAAGGATTGACTCTCAAGTCTACTATGGATCCATTTATGACCTTTGAGGTATGAGGCTAGAGTGTCAGCAGAACACAATCTTTAACAAAAACCTCAGCTACATTGGTTGCATCAGCCACAACTAGGTGTCGTCATACTTGGAACCAAACAACCAACCAAACAATAACTTAAGATTGCCTTTGGATGTGCCTGTTCTCACCAAAGACCTTCTCTCCATGTTTTTGATGATAAAGCCGAGAGCTCTTAGGAGAGAATCCATGCTTTTGGAACTGTTTCAGGAAGCCATCTCTCCTGAAGGCATTCTTCCCTCCTTATCTCTGCCTGCAGACCTAGCAAACCACACAGGCGAGAAAACAACAAAAATGAATCTTAATATATTCAGGAGAGACACAGGAGGAGGAAAGTGCACATAGAATGTGACAGCTTTTCCTGTCCCCATCACTGCAGTTGTGCTGATTGGGGTAAGACGAAATGCCTATCAGTGTGGGATTATATAAATGTATAGGCTTAGAATGTATATATTGGTATGCGGCATCAAAGCCAGCAAATAACTATGCTGTGTATTATTATTTGGGGGAGGGGGAGTGGATTTTTGTTGTTAAGTCCTCACTAAAGAAGAAACAATCATTCTACTCTCAGATGAACTTGGTCTCATATCTTTTACTATGGACATTAGCTAAATCATGTACTGAAAAGAGTACCAGTAAAACTATAGATCCCATATTTTCACACAAAGTAAGCTGTGTGGGTAATCCACAAAAGGGCTTGATGCGAACAGATCGCTCTGAAGTGGGCTTTTGAGGAAAGACACATTGTTGACCTACCTGAACCCAATGAGAATTTTTGCTGCTAGTAATTGCCCACTTGCACTTGGTCTGTGGGAATAACCTTGAGAAACAGGAAGAAAAGCCACAACCAAGGCAACAGTCAGATAAATGAAATCTGAATCCAGGGCAGAAATGTCATTTGAGAAAGCATCCTAGTTCTTATGATCATAAAGGAAAGGGTGGGGGGGGGGAATGCATTCAGGCTTGCAAGATTTTTTTTCAATAAGTTTATAATACAAATAGTATTAGCATTTATTGCTCTGATGTCCTATTCTGGTCCATCTCAAAAGACTGACAGTAACATGAATTATCCACACATCGACAACTAGACATGTCTCTTTTTGCATGACACAATAGCTTGTCCTAATAAAATACTGGGAAGTCATCAGTCACAAGACCCAATACTCTGATGAACCATTCAGTTTTCAGCCAGACAGAACATGTATTTTATACGAATCAGAAAATGCCTATACTGTATTATGAATACAATAGATTCCTTTATAGGGTAGAAAGACACGGAGCTGAAAGTCTGAAGGTCAGATATGTACATTGCTAAATCAAGCTGCAAGGGATTTAATTGTCTATCTATTTATATCATGTATCATTTATCTATCCTCTAAGCTCTATCTTTATTAAACTAGAGCATCGTTGTGGCTATCATCTGCTATAAAAATATATTGGGAATTGTTTCTTTTTATATTTAAGCTCATTTTTTATTATAGTAATCATGAATTCCATACGGGTAAAGTTTTAATTATGTTCAAAGGTAATCTTTGTTATGATTAAATTAGTTTGTTATATCAGAACAGGTCCAGTTCAAGCATGATCTGGTCTGGATCCAGTTCTTTGAGTTGCAACCGATAGTACAATATTATCTTTCCATCCCTTTATGAGAAAAATGGCAAACTAAGGGACACCGATCCTGTCTTGCAAAAATAAATAAAATAATCACATCAATGTAAGGTCTTCAAAGCAAGATCAGCTCCTGGTGACTTTCCAAACATCTATGTATGGTTGGGGTATGTGTGTGTTGTTTGTTTATTTTTTTGTTTTTTTGCAGTAATTCAGACAGAGTTTGCAGATCTGGATTTTTTATTTTCTTTTTTTTCACTTCCAAGTCAAGACTCTCAATTCTCAAAATTCTCTGGAGGTCTCCTATCCAAGTATGAATGAGAGTCACCCTTGCTGAATTTCTCAGCTAATATTGAGTGGATCAGCTCAATAATAAAATACATGACCAGCATCACATATCATCCTGATTCAGAAAAGTCATGAACACCAATCAGTCACTTTAAATTGAAAAATACAGAACTTGGTAGTGATTGCATTAAACCTTGTTTGTTCAAATATGATTCATAGAATGTAGTATCAGGCTATGTTTTCTAAGTCCATGAAACCATGAAGTATGGAACAGGTGTCCTCAGGATTGAAAGCTTTTGTCAATTTACAAAAACAGTGTCATGCCATTGAGAGACAAACTCTGCCCCTTTCATACACAGGTATATCATCATGACACCTGTACATGTGGAGATGTTTTTGTCACAAGAGGACCACCATTTTGTCATTTGCCTACCCTTATCTCTCCCCCAGACACCTCTGAGCAAAAGTTAGCAAAGCACCATGGATGGGTTCAAACATTGTGCAAAGCCATTCTGTGATTTGTCTGGCTTGGTTTAATGCAGTTGTGAGCCAGCTATTGGCTATCGTGCTGGTTTCTAACAGATTGTAAGTTCAAATATCCAGGTTTTTCCAAGGAGTCATTTATACCTTGTATTCCAAAGTGAACTTCAAGTAACTGGATATTTGAATTTATACTCCATTAGAATCCAGCATGACTGGTTTACAACTGCATTAAACCAAACCAGGCAAATCACACAATGCCTTTGCATGATATTTGAACCCATCTACGGTACTTTGCTAACTGTGGCTCAGAGGTGTCTGTGGGGGAGATAAGGAGAGGCAAATGTGATAGAAACATCTCCACATGTACAAGTGTCATAATGTTAAGGGGCAGAGTTTGTCTCTCAATGATATGCTTTTTGTAATTTGACAACAGCCTTCAATCCTTTTAACCACTTTGGACTTTTAACTACTTATTTTTCCAAATGAAAGTTATAAGCCATACATCATTTCTATCAGTTCATTTATCGTTCTGTGTTATACAAAAACTTTCATCAGAAATTGCCTTCTCTGTTGGGCTGTTTCCAGAACAGAATTGAACTGAATGTTGAGTATCTTCATTCAAGAGATTGATGAATAATGAGATTGATGGTTAATTTTTATATCTCAAACTTAAGTGATATGATTTGATTGCTTTAATAACATAGTTTATTATACTTGCATTATAAGAGTCATCTTATATAATGTTTAGCTTCGGGGTATTATATAAAACTGTTTGCTCAGTTATAGTTTCTTGACTATAAATCCTTGACCTTATTAGAACTTGAAATCTACTCACTTTTTCTGCTAAAGTGGACAAAGACACTTCTATCAGCTATCAAATTCTTAAACACCACCCCCCCTTAGCATTTTCCTGCAAGTTCAGGTTATGAGTGTTGATCGATTTGGTTGCAACAGGAATTGACTGATTGGCTTGTAGGCTAGAAACTGATGGCATGGGCTGAGAGTGGAAGACTTTCATGGCTAAAACAAAAGTCAAACTCACAATGTCTTAGTTTCTAGCCTGATGCCTTTACCACTGGACCAAATTTACTCTTGTAATATATTTGCCCATCTGTCCCTTTCATTCTCATTCTCTCTCTCTCTTCTTCTCTCTCCCTCCTTCCCTCCCCCCCCCTCTCTCACTCATAGAGAAATTATGAGAGTGCTTTCTCAAATATTATCTATATATTTGATCAATGGATGAAATCTCTTACTGGTTTCTTCCTTATATTTATTTATCAGGTTTTTATCTGCCTTTATTATTTCAATAAGCAACTCAAGGTGGTAAGGCATCTTCCTCTTCCGATTTCTTGTACAACAACCACTCTTTGAGGTAGGTTGGGCTGAGAAAGATGCCTAAAGTGGGACTAGAACTAGAACCAGAACTTAAATTTTGGAACATATATAAACATTCATCAGGTTGACTCAGCCTTCCATCCTTCCGAGATTGATAAAGCAAGAACACAAATTATTGGGGGCAATATGCTGACTGTATAAACCACTTAGGAAGTGCTGCAAAGCAGTATGAAGTGGTATATAAGTCTAAGTGCTATCTCTAATATTATAGTAACAATATAACAAAGAATACCAAATACCAAAAAAGTTATACAGTACATTTAGCTAGAATACCATTTAGCCTTGTCTACATTCAAAGAAGTTCTTTTGCTTTAGGATAGATCCTGTTCCCCACAACCATTTTCAAAATCCCCAGAAGCTTCAGTTTTTCTTCCTCCCCTAAGATGCAGCCAAAGTGAACCATTTACAAAATTAACCCTCTCTTCCAGAAATCAATAAGACTTAAATGTAGAATTTCCTTGAATAAGGGAAACATGATGAGACTATTCACTTAAATGAGAGGTTTTGCAAAGCAGAATTCAAAGAGCTATAAAGAAGTAGCTTTCTGTTCTGACTAGAGTTCACCAGCTCTCCTGGTATATGAATGAGCTCACAATATTAATATGCTCTGAATGAAGAAGTTGCAGCAGCTGCTTTAAGTTTAGCTGTTGAAAATGTATTTTGCTAACATGCGAACACATGTTCAGATTTAAAAATGTATCTCGCTCCTGCCTAAAGCCTTTTAGTAATTTAGAAACATTTTACAGCCAACCTTACTTCAAAAGACATCTGCATAAAATATGTTGAAAGGCATCTCATGCTTGTTTTTCATAGAAGATATGTTTTTATAAATGACATCATCATCTTTAATGTTTTTCAATAAACATTACATTCTTATCAGGTTTCAAACTTAAGAGATATTTGTTATTCAACATTGAATGAATTATTAAGGAGTGGGGGTTAGCTTGTCATTTATGCAGTCTGTTCCTAGGTTCCTAACCTAATCCATTGAATATGCTTTAATTCCATAAACCATGTTGTGATGCCCTCTAGCACATCCATGATTAGAGAAGGAAACTATTGGAACATCAATTTCCTGTGAGTCACATCACAACTTGTTGGAGTCCAGTTCAATCACACTCAATTTAAATAAGAAAGCAGATCAATCTGCAACCATATGCATGTTTAGCATATTAAATCTTAACAAGGAAGACTTCTAAGTAGGTATATTAAGGTCTATATTATACTCTTGATACTGCTACCTGGAGTGGGAAAAAAAATCAGATGTCACTAGAGGAAACAAATAGACACAAGAACCACCACCACCACCAGAAGCACCAGCAGCTACAACAACAACCATGCTGCTGTTTTACAATTGTACAGATCATTGCAGTCCAAATAAGGTACCCCTAATATTTGACTAAGAATCATCTAAAGAGCCTTCCTATGGTCAGTCAGGACTATCAGTCGAATGGAGTATTTCATGAATATGCCTTTGCTAAAGTTTCTTACTTTCTCTTGTAGAGACAATGTACTAAATGCAATTCAGTTACGTCAGTGAGCATGCATTCTTTCTGTTGTGACTAATTTGCTCCTTGCATAGATAATAATTAGGTGAATCAGTTAAATGATAGCGAAATGTTCATTTAAAGGAGATGACAGCCTCCCCACATGCACACACACGTATACTACAAATTGCTCCCCCTTAATGATGAAGACCAAAACCCATGAAAGAGAATGAAAGGAAGATCGATGGGGACAGCAACATCCAGAAATCTAACAAAAATGAAGAACCTGGGATGACAGTTCATTTCTAAGCACCATGTTTTCAAGTATTTAAAGCAATACACAGCCCCATGTTACAGGATGGTGAGTTCAAGGTGTGACACAAACTCTTTGCATGTTTAAAATCCTGATTATGAGAAGATGATCATGTGATTCTTTTCTTGAAAATAAGAGAAAATGGGACTTACGTTAGTTTCCAAAGAGAAAACTGGGACACTTAATAGATTAGTTTGAACATCAAAAATGGAAATCTAACTAAAATCTTAGAGACCATACATATTTAGTACATACGTATCAATAGGATATTAATCTAGGAACATTACATTTAGTTTTCAGCGATCTCTGATAAAACAATATGAAAAATTATCTACTAAAACATGTGAAAAACCTGCCAAATATTCTGTTAACAAGAAACAGACACCAAGGGATCATTAATAGCACAGAGAAAACTAATTGCTGGAAATCAACACTGCACTGACATATGTATATATGAGCACTCATATGCTCAGAGAAATAATGGAACAGCATCTGTACATTGTACACTGAGAGCAAAATAAGTCGATTATTATTGATTGATTTATCAAATTTTGAGACTAAACAGTACATACAGAAAGGATCACAGGCAACTGGAAGAACAGTACAACAGTTATAAGCCAACCATAAATAAAGAGAGCTTCCTCATCACACTATTCCAAGGCCTGGGTGATGATCTACATTTTTAGTAATTTCCTAAATTGAGTACTTTAATATAAATATAGGATAGAACTTGATTATTATATTTTAACTAGTAAATATGGCTTTTGTTTTTGTTGACATGATGGTGGCAGAAAGTAAGATCCAGATTGTAGCAGGCATTTTCAATAGTAATATCAATGAATAGGAATATAACTCTACAAATGAGAATGGGGATTGGTAGAAACCTGGACAATTAAACAATTAAAGAAAAGTAAAATGAACAACAAGATATATTATATCTAATTCTGCAGGATCCAATCTGAGTTGGTCCCACCGGGACCA
This sequence comes from Oxyrhabdium leporinum, assembly GCA_032468155.1. NCBI lineage: Eukaryota > Metazoa > Chordata > Lepidosauria > Squamata > Cyclocoridae > Oxyrhabdium > Oxyrhabdium leporinum. The sequence continues at coordinate 34,581 of JANHFL010005062.1, forward strand.
GAGGTTTTGTCTTCCGAGCTTTCAGACTCATGCTGGAGCCCATCTTCAGGGAACTTCTATCAGAATGTGGGATGTTCTGTATGTGGTATTTATATGGTGTCTGTTATATGTAGCTTTTTAGATGCTGATTGGGGTGTGCTGAAGGCTTACTTTTAAGTCGTTGTCTGTCATTTGCTTGTGCTGCCCAGCTTCTAAGTATTTGATAGGCTGGTGATAAATCTGCACTCCTGTTGACTGATGAGAGCCTATTTCCCAGTTTTCAATCACTTCTCTGGCTGTTTTTGTACATGCTCATCCAACAATCTTTAGTAGTTGCAAAGTTCAATGTGCATCCAGGTTTATTGCAGTGTGAGATTACCAATGATTTCGGGTCTCCTTGTCTGACTACTTGCTTGTATTCTTGCAATTTGGTGGTTAGCTTCACCCCATCTGTCCTACACAGGGACAATCCATGCAGGGAATTCAGTAGATTACATTGGAAGTATCCCCCACCTTCAAGCGATCTTTACAATGCATAATTTGTCCTCATATGGTAGCGTCTGGATGGTGTGCTTTTGCAGATTTTGGAAGCTGTGTTCTACAGCTTCCGAAATGTATTTGATGTATGGTGTACCTAATTCTAAACATGTACTGTACTAAAAACGTGTTAAAGAAAAAGTCCAAAAGGTCAAAATTATAAATTAAAATTATACATCTTTTCAATCTCAATATTATGTTTTAGTTTTAACAATGAATTTAACGTCGCTTGTACTAAATCATATTATCTTATCTTTTCTCTCTGTTGTTATAACATATATTATCTCTGTTGGCAGTGATATTACATCAGTATGTAGTAAAATTATCTTAAACTCAATTCTCTGCTTCCACCATTTTGTTCACATTCATCTGATAATTACAGAAATAATTATCCCCTTGTGATTCAACTGAATTTCAGGGGCGGGGGGAGCTGTTTCACAACTTATCTTGACAGGGCAGTGGTCAGTATAAAATATAATTTAGAAAAGATGAAAATTTTGACAAAGTCTTGCAATTGTGGCCATGGAATGAATACCAAAAATACTGTAGAACAAGTACTAATTCTCTTCTTATACATTCTTTCTTCAGTATATTTAACTATGTGTGCTAAAATTCCTTTGTGAACAAGAATTATCTGAGAGTACAGACATGACCCACAAGAACTAAAAAGCTTGGAACATAATGACAATGTTGAAGAAAGCCCCAAGGAATATAGAATTACATCATAATGTAACAGCCATCAAGTGCCAATTGTTCCAACCTAGCAAATCATCAATCCAATTACAGATGAAGAAAATGAAATGGCAGGAATATTAAATAAATGAATATTTAAATGACATTTTACAAAGGGAGAGTTAAAAAATGCTATGAAATGTATGCAGTCATGAAAAGCTGGTCTTCTGTTGACCAGCCAACTTTGAGCAAATGCATGTTGAGGTGACAAATAGATGAAAACTATAGTGTGACACACCCCCCCCCCCAAAAAAAGAGGCTTTGTGTGGTTTAAAAGCAAAACAAACACCTACCTATTCTCCAACAGAAGTGGAGAAAAAGATGAAAAATAAAAATCCTACCCATGTGACTGAACACATTTTTGCCACTGTTGCACACATTGTTTTCTTCATCCTGACCAACAGTGCTCATTGTGGCATCCCGTCTCCAAAAGGCTTCCAATTTATGCTATATCAACACAAAGCTGCCAATGCTGTTAAAATTCCTCCTTCTGTTTTCACAGACCAATAACCCTGTACAAGCAGGGAGATATTTTTAGCTCAAACATGGGCAGAGAACAAGCAATTCATAGTTTAAACTGAATTTGTAACATAATCTTCCTCACTATGCTTATGTTCTCACACCTGTCATGATAATCACACTTTGAACAAAGTTTCCGGTGTTTTCTAAGTAAGTGCTGCATGATTTATGGAAGGAAATCAAAATATTATGCATATTATCATGCCAATATACTGAGTCTCAGTTAACTAGCATCATGGCTTAGGAATGATACTGAAGGAGATTCTATGTAAGAATCAGAGGCTGCATGCAAGGGCATCCTTTTTGTGATCCTTGGCTCCCTCACAGAGAGGATTTGAACATCTTTATTTGCTTTTGGGGATATGAAGGGGAAAATTAGTTCCTTAGGCCCCTTCAAGACATAACAAATTAATCTCACCCCTTAAAAATATACCTACCAACTTTTTAAATGCAGCAATCAATGTGCCACATAAACCTGAAAATGAGCAAATGAAAATTGTGCATTCTTATCCCAATATATGAGGTTATATTGCATCCATCGAGTACCAAGAAATCACTGGGGTTTCCCATAGTGGTTGTGCTGATGTGTCATAAAATCAATCAAAAGAATGCCACAAATATCATTTAGGAATGGCAGAGTGAATTCTTAAAAAAGAGAGAGTGAACTCTTCAAAAGTACTGTAGTGGGTGATAAATTTTATCCAAAGAATGTGATTGGATCACTTTATTCCTAATTACACTTTTGTCACTCTGGCCATCACTGATATTATATCTAATATTGATATTTGATTGAAAGTTACAATTGGACTGGGAAGTGTTTGCAGCATGTTAATTAGGCATTGTGTTCTGCTCATTATAATTGACATAATATGTATTATATTGCTTAGATCAGGAGTCCCCAACCCCTGGTCCATGGAATGGCACCTGTCCATGGCCTGTCAGGAACCAGTCTGCACAAGCAAATAAAGCCCCATCCGTACGCATACAGAACCACAAAACCACGCCCTCACCCAATCTGTGGAAAAACTGCTCTCCTCAGAACCGGTTCGTGGCACACAAAAGGTTGGGAGCCACTGGCTTAGATGACCTTGTAAAAAGTTAGACCTCTACCCCAATATGTTTGCAAGTTAAAAACTAAAGAATTTAAATCTTCAAGTCAAGTTCAGTTGCTGATGACTTTGTGTAGGTTTCTTTACAACAATATAGAAACACTTTGCCACCGTCTTCTTCCAAAGCTTTTTTTTTTCTGACTTCCCAGTTATCCCTGGGAATATTCTCTGGTAGTCTTATAATGCTACCCAGGCCCAATCCTATTATTCTTCGTAGTCTAGGCATGGTCAGCCAAGTAATTTTAATTTCAAGTGAATGAATAATGAAAGGTTTACAGGAAGCTTTTAGAAAAACCTTTCCTGATTATGTCTGGAAGAAGGTAAACTTCTGAGCGGAGTTAATTTCCTAAGTGATCATTGATGGAGGATGCTGAAGCCAACATGCATTAATTTGTCATTGCAGCTGTACTGATGGTAAGCAACATAATTTCAAGTCAATTAGTCACAGCTGCCATTCTGCACCTGCACTGAGATGAACCACGGACAAGTCACTAATTTTGACAATCTAATTTTCAATATTCCTCTGTCACATTAAAAAAAAAAGAAGAAAAAAAGTGAGATAGAAGTGAGATTCAACTCAACCAGCTGAATGCTTACCCCATATTCATTATGAATGCTTTAGGCTGGCATCATTAAAAACTCTAACCAGGGATTTCTAAAATCATTGGATGTGCCTTAGGCTCTCTGAGGTTTTATTTAGCTTAGGGCAGTTTTGGGCTACCATCAACGTCCTTTGTTTTTCATTAAGTATATTATAAACCTTTGCTTTCAACCAGTTAAACATCCAACAGGACTATGTAGCTCATCTTTTCTTTTCTTTGATTAAGATATAATGACATCACAGCTGTAGTGGCGCACACATTAGAATGCAGTATTGCAGGCTAATTCTGCTGACTGCCAGCAGTTCGATTCACACCGGTAAATGGTTGACTCAGGCTTCCATCCTTTCAAGGTCGGTAAAATGAGGGCCCAGATTGTTGGGGACAATATGCCGACTCTGTAAACTGCTTAGAGTGGGCTGTAAAGCACTGTGAAGCAGTGTATAAATCTAAGTGCTATTGCTGTAAAGTGACATTGGGCTACACTTAATATTGTGCAGATTGACTTTTGTATGCACAATAGAATTTTCTCTTGTGATTTCTCAAGTGTTCTTCAGTGTCCCCCATCATTACAAACAGATCTGGAGATGTGCTGGAAGGGCAAGGAAGGAGGCAATGGATGAATATCATTGGAGCCAAATCTTAGTCATTGTATATAGTTTTCTGTTTCCACTATATAAATCTCTGCTGCTGAAAGGAAGTCCATGCACTGACGAAATATCCTAGACAAGTGGAAAATGGAATCAAGAATATGAGGATGTAAAACTTTTATCAACGCTAATGAACAGAAAACTAGTAATAATGTCTTCCTTCCCACATTTTTCCTGAAATGTTCTTAACTTTAAAAAAAAAATCAAAGGCATCTTTAAAATAAAACAGTCAAAGCTATCCTTTGTGGCAAGGGTATCAATCAAAATTTCATATACTTCAGCATGCTTCTGGCATAGAGATTTCACTTAAGGTGAATACTTCTCTACTTATTGCATTTGATTAGATTTGGGGATTAAATTAGACAAGTGAAAGTAGAGCTTAATGATATAATTGATTAATGTATGACAAGTCTCCTATTGTATAGTACGAGAATCTCACATTTTAAAATATCCTTCATAAAACCTTTGAGAGCCCTTCATCTTTCCATAACATATAACAAGTTGATGATTTTTATCATTTTTTAAGAAAAAAAATCCCCAAAACATTTAAATTTGTCTCAGTTTTCTATTTGTTTATTAAAAAAGACAGAAAAATGGTCTTCATAAACCAGAAATGTTTACCACATATTACTGTTCATTACTTCTGTGAGAACTAGGCCTTTAGTTCAATTTCTTTTTTGTTTCCTAAATGGTGGCAGAGGGAGGAGTGAGAAAAAAGGGGATAAACCATTCTTGGAAAAGATTTGACATAAGCTGTTAAATAAAAACATAAAAAAAGTAATTTCTACTTTGGGTAATAGCTGCTTAGTACAATGGATAATGTCTGCATATTTCTCAGTACCCAAATGATGATTTACTGAAAAATAATTGCTTGTTATTATTCCCCTGGCTCCTCTTTAGCTTTTAATTATCCCATTTGAATTTGCCATTCTCATCTCCAAGAGGGAAGCATAACATTGTTTATTCCTTTTTACTTTTGCCATTGCTCTGTCTATATCAATCACTTCATTCTCCTCCTCCTCCTCCTGTAGAACTCATTTTTATGTTGGTATTTCATAGTGCTTAAGCCAGAAATTCTTTCAGCTCAGAGGCACCATGGAAACACATCATCTGCCAGAGAGAACTGGATCCAGTTTTAAATAACTTAATTGGAAGCCTGCAAATCTGAAGCCAGGTATATTAATCCACATTTTTTAAAATCCTACTTTTGACCACCTGATTCCACGGAGACCTCAGGATGGCTTACAGTAAAATAGCACTCAATATAAATTCTACAATGGTTAGAATGCAGTATTATAGGCAAATTCTGCTCACAGTCTGAAGTTGAATCCTGATGGGACCCAGGGTTAACTTAGCTTTCCATCCTTCTGAGGTCAATAAAATGAGGAATAGATTGTTGGGGGAAATATGCTAACTCTATAAACTGCTTAGAGAGGGCTATAAAGCACTATGAAGTGGTATATAAATCTAAGAGCTATTGCTATTGCTTAAAAATCATTATATTAATGAGATAAATTTAAAAACAGGAGGGAAAATGCAATTTTAACAGCTACTAATATATAATTAAAAACTGAGTCACCAAGCCACTAGGCCAGGGCTAGTGACAAATCTAATTAGGAAAAAATTTATTATATGTTCATAAATTAAATTTAGAGACTGCTCATCTCACTCAAAAAGTGATTATGTCTTCCTCTATGATATTTCCCTGTATTCTGCTTCTGTTTTCCATTTCTGAATAATCAGTCAGCATTATTGGGAGCTACTGAACATACTCAGTTCTCATTAGGCTGATTCTGAGTCCCCCCTAGATTTTATATGTATTTTTAAAAATCTCTTGTTATTTTCAAAGAATAGGTATCAATTAACTAATATTGCTCTTAGTATGTTCACATTAGTGGAATATATTAGTAAGAATTATTAAAATCAAATCAAATTTATATCACTACCCATCTCACCAGAAGTGACTCTGGATGGTGCTTAACAATGAAACCACAATATGAAAACAATCATTATAAAAATATAGACAATCATTATTGAACATCAAAAATTCATTAGAAGATAAAATGTAGAAACCACAAACCACAGGGCTGAGTATAACATCCACATATCACCCACAAAGGAAACCACTTTAAAATGTTGCTATTCCTTGGAGCCCTCAGGAACATAATTAGATCTTTAGGGATTTCCTGAACATTAACAGAGATAGAACTAATCAATCTTTTAGAGGAAGAATGTTATATAAGGTGGGCACCACAACAGAGTGGCCTATCTCCTGGGGCCCATCAAAAGTAGGTCTACCACAGATGGAAGCTGTAGCATACCCTTAGATCAAATCCATGGACATTATTAATACTGATCGTGTGCTAATCAGAAAAAAAAAGTATTGAAATAAAACAACATATGCATCAATTTGCTTTCAATTTCTGTTTCCTATAATTTTTCAGGAGCAAAGTCACATCTCTTCAAAAAGTTTACCTAGCATACCAATCACACAGCGAGCTTAACATTCTAGCAGGGCCAATGACATTACTTAAAACTTGTTTTACACTATAGGTTGTATCGAGCAAATGTGTCCCATGAATGAAGGAAAAACAGATCCAGCAAAGCTTTCCTCTTGATTAAATATGAAAAGCGATGATCTTGTCCAAGATCAATCCCCTCCGTTACTTCCAAAAGTGGTCAGGAGAGTGTGTGAATATTCAGAGTTGTGGTTCTGGGGGCTGCAAAGGGACAAGGAACAAGGAATGAGTAGTACCAACAGAGCATTATGAAAAGACAATGACATAAGCATAAGGTTGGCCTCATTTATTGTGAAGCAGACAGTACTGCAGATACCGCTGGGCCATGGGGGTAAAATCCAGAGCTCTGCAAACCTGAATTTTCCCCAAGTAATTACTTGGAAAATCCCAGAAGATAGCAGTTGTAGCCAAAATGCTGGAGTGACATATGCCAGTTGCTCTTACGGCTGATGTTGCTCCTGTTGTCTAGTAAGAGTAGAAATAATTACCATCATGTACATAGCTACAAATGCAATTTGGTTGCAAATAAAAATGGTGCTTATTCACAAGTGTTTAGTGTCTGGGTAGCAGAAGTAAATCCATTTTATTCTTGTATTTATGGTGAGAAATTTGTTTCTTTTACCCTACCAAAAGCATTTGGGAGGGTATTCCCAATGGTAAATTAATACCCCTGGATATCATCTCTTGTTTAAATTTATCTTGTTCTTCAATTTAAAATCAATTTCTGGAAAGGCTAAAATTGTCACACAAATAGCAACAGCACTTGGACTTATGTACCACTTCACAGTAGTTTACAGCCCTCTCTAAGCAATCTACAGAGTCAGCATATTGCCCCAACAACCTGGGTCCTCATTTTACCGACCTAGGAAGGCTGGAAGGCTGAGTCAACCTTGAGCCAATGGGACTTGAACTGCTGAACTGCTGGCAATCAGCAGTTAGCGGAAGTAGCCTGCAGTACTGCACTCTAACCACTGCACCACCATGGCTCAGATGTAATGATCTTCATCCTAACTTCCTTTTTTGCAAACAAAAGACATGTTTCTCTATGTGCGCAGAATGGGAAAGAAGAAGAAAAGAATAAAAGAAGAATATATCCTACCACATATGTTCAAAGACTCCTATGGTATATAATGCTGCCCCATGACAAAGCAGATGCATTCAAGTAGCCCCTAGTCAAGACAAAAGTGCAGCACACCCTCCATTCTTCAACAATTGATATTACAATATATAAGAATATCATGACCAATAATCAATTTAGCATCTACCCAAATTTATCTCAATACCTTTGCAGACCATTCAAATTCATAATCATCAATTATGTAGCAGTGAATTCCATGGTTTAACTAAGACTATTAAAATGAAGTTAGATGCAAAGGAATTGTTGATTATTTCAATATTCTTAACATGCTTTGCCCTGTTGTGCTACTCACTACAAGTTACAATATTTCCAATTTGATTCTTACATCTGCTATGAATTTTAGAGTGACTTTAGGCCATCTGCCTTTTCTCAATCCCGATAGTACTTGATGATGTTAGTTACAATACTAACATCAAAATGTTGTGCATCTAGAGCACTGTTCTCTTAGTGCAAATCTTGGTTTGTCAAATAATTTACCTGGCTCTTTGCTTTTCTGTTAACAAGCAATTTCACCAAAACATAGCAAAATGGCAGGGAAATGTTCTGCCCAGTTGCAGATTGTACCACTTATCATTTGAATTAATCATGCATTCATAGATCAATAAAACAAGCACGGTATGTAATTGAAAGCAACAAGGACTAGCAAGCAAGTTAATGAGAACAAAGCAGAATATGTTACAGACATACAGGGGACTAAATATAATTTCACCTGCTTTCCTATTTTCCTAATTCTAGTACAAATGGGGAATAGACTGTAAGCAAGGCAACTTGGGGAAGGAGATAAGGAAGATCACAAGGGTTGATTCTGATGGAATTTTTGCATGCCCCAATGTTCCCAATAAACTTATAAATCATAGAAACAGTTAGAAGTTGGGATCATTCATAAAGAGTATGCATGTTTATTTCCTTCCTTGGTTACTCTGCATATCTGCATGTCACATGCATATTATGTGCATATTCACATCCACATACTTTGCTTCAGTGTCTCTATCAGATTTTTCTCAATCGTGTAGTGGTTATCTTACATGCAGAACTTCACTAGTTTGAAACCTGGTAGGAATATTTTAATACTTTTACCATTTCTCTGATATACCCAATTAATTTTTAATAAATCTAACATTGCACCATTCTGACTCAACGTTTGGCAGACTTGTTTCTTTTTAAAAAAAAACAAAAAAAATAACCTAGTTAAAAAGTAGGTAGCTGAGGGAAAGAAAAACAGTAATTTAAAAAGTTATACTGGATTCTGTACGTTGAATAAGTGTTACAGCAAAGAAGAAGTTGATATTTACACGTGCAACAGCCAGTGTGAGGGGGTTGCCTAGAAGAAGTTTAAAGCTTAGCAGGCTTAGTGATAATAATAACCACTGAACCAAAACAAGCCAGAAAATACTACTTTTAACACAGTGTGGGAAAACATGGACAGAGGTCACACTTATAGTGAACTGGAAGAAAATAAAAGACAAAGTCATGTTTTCCTGTCCACTAGAAATCTGTGGCCTGTACTCACAACAATAAGTGTAGATGTGTCCAGAGTTTTGCAAGCAGAAATAAACTGAGATCCCCAAAACTGACATACGGTGTGAGTGAGATATAAATATTGATGGACGATGTGCTATTTATTTCTGTCTGTTCATTGAGCAACCATCAACATGGATGATGGAATATAGTTCTTCTCATACAAGTGTTTCATGGCTACTAGCCCCTTTGGAGCTTAAATCAAGGCAATAAAATTTTTGCAGTATTTTTGTGTATAAGTCGGTCAAACAAGTCTTTTAAGTATACAGGGTTCGGCAATTATCCCACACACATTTATAGAGAACAAGTACAATACATGGTTGTATTGGCAACATATGCCTAAGTTCGTAGCATTCTCAAACAAAATTAGAATCAGAATAGAGTTGGAAGGTACGAACCCCCTGCTCAAGCAGGAGACCCTATAGCATTTCAGATAGGTGGCTGTCCAGTCTTTTCTTAAAAACCTGCAGTGATGAGGCACTTACAACTTCTGAAGGCAGGATGTTCCACTGGTTAATTGTCCTCAAAACAAACAAAATCAAACAGGTTGATGTTCCTTTGTTTGATAAGAACAGTATGCCCATTTCATTCAGTTTTTAATAGTATTATGCTGAACTGTTCACTTAAAAAAAAAAAAAGTATTGGTTTCCAGTCATTCATTCATTCATTCAAAAATAATAAAAAAGGAAAAAGAGTAAAACACAAATAAAATTATAATAGAAATGCATACATTGTCAAAGAAAAGAAAAAGGCACATACAATGTACTTTTAAAAGAGAAAAATACAATAAAGAAAAAACAGTAAGATATATTATTTTAATGTAGATGTAATTCTGTGTATACTTATTTAATGCAAATATTATTCAAGTATATATATATATATATTTCTAATACCTGACCCACTAACACTCTACCGACATATTATCTAGGCAATATAGGAACCTCTAATTCTTCATTCCACTCATTTCTTAGCATCTGCCTATCAAATTGATTTATTGATAATAAATATCTATAAAAACTAATAACAGCTGTTTTAGTTTTCAAGGATTTAACTAGATGTTCTAATACCTCAGGTGTCTGAGAAACTAAAAAATGCTGCTGATCCAAACAATGTTGTTAAAAAATATTGTAGCTGTAAATATTGCCACTGATAGATGGTATTCATATTTTAACAAAACATATGTTAAAAATTCATCTTCATTATTTGTCACTTGACCCAAAGTCAATATCCCCACTCCCATTAATTTTTTCCACATCACAATCTTTTCCCCAATTATCAGTTGAGTTTCACCATAAAGTAAACTTAGCATGGAAAAAATGATCAATCCTATTTTATTAGACATTCCATTCCATAACTTTCTAAATGACAGAATTGTTTTCAGAGATACTAGAATTTTAATGTATTTAGATCCTAATAGTGTCCATCCAAACAAAGTTGCTATATATGTATATTCCAAAGTTGCCCCTATTGGAAAATTCACCAGTTAGACAAAATGGTTGCCATCCAGCATTGACAATAAATAAGCATGATGATATAGCTCCAGATTCAGAAAACAGAATTCTCCCTCATTAACTGGTAATCACATTTTCTGTAAAGATATTCTCAGAACAAAAAAACATTAAAAAGTGTAAGCATTTTCTGTATAAATATGGATTTGATATTTCTTAAATCAATGGATAACCAATTTTTCACTGATTAACATCAATTGTAATTTGATCTAACTAATAAAGTATCCTGCTAATTTACTAAAGGCATCTATCATTTGCATCAACACTGGAATAATGGCATGAGATTTAAAAATAAACAAAATAATGTTTTCTGAAAATAAAACCAATTTGTTTCAACTGAATTATTTACTATTCTATACATCTCCCTGTGTTGTCTGATAGCACAAGCCAAGGATTTTACACACATATTAAAAAGCAAGAGTCACAGTAGTCCTCATCATGTTCTAAATACCTGGAAAATAGTCTAAATAATTGGAAAATAGGAGAAAACAGGCCATTAACCTTTACTTTAGACATGGATGACTCACAACTCATTTTTACATCTCCATTTTGTTGTATTTTAACAAAATTATCTTCTGGCAATTTCAGTAATTCTGCATATGTTTAATAAAGTCTTGAGTTTATTATGTATTTTGATCTTACCCTTTTAAAAATGTTTACTAACAGCTGTCTACCTGGGGTTTAAAAAGTGGATTTTGTTAACATCAATGCTGGAAAGTCATCTGCCACTAACTGATGCATTTTAATACCTCAACAACTTAAGCATGTATTTTGATTGGCCGTTTATCAGATTTTTCATAATCTGTACATGTTTTCTGCTAATCTGTTTGAACATGAAAGTGGGTTCAGTTTTCCACTCTAAAAAATCTTGCCAAATGTATATTTTTATTCATTGTAAATGTTTACTTCATCCCATTCTCTGTGCTCTTGCTGAATTGGTTTTATAAAGTTGATATGTTGTGCCTGCCTGTTTGCTATCTGTGAGTTGTATGCTATTTGAAATTCAATGAGCTGTCGTAAGTGAATATTGTTTACCAGTCTTTGCTTTTACAGTGTTGACATTTTGCTTTCTTTGAATTTTTGCTGTTCTTTCTGTAGATATAAACTCTTTCTTTGCAGTCTCAGCTAAATTACTCTTCATAATGTATTAAGTGGCTTGTGACTCATCAACATTATTTCAGCTGTACCATAAATTTATTGGTGGAAGTTCTTATATCCTGCCATTTTTATAAATACTTTTTTTTATTTTTTATAATGTTGGGGTTGGCAAGTATGATGCAAATCAATCAATTTTTTTTGTTGAACCAATACTGCCTATATTCCAAATTCTGATTCAAAATTTTGACTAATTGTTTACGCGTTATCAATTTGGTGTAGATAGATTCACTCCAGCATATTCTAAGTGTTTAATGTTACAGCCATTGCTATTCCCATTCATCCATCTTGCTTATGGTCATCCTCTTTTCTTTCCTTCCTTCTTTCCCAACATCATAAACTTCTTTAGAGAGTTAGATCTTCACATAATGTGTCCAAAATATGAACGTTTCAACCTGGTCATTTCTGTTTGAGTGAGAATTCTGGATTAGTTTGTTTGAAGACTGAATTTTAAATATCTAATGATAAATTATGGTTCTTTTATGAACTCTTTTAGTTCTTGGATTGTGATATCAATGGATTTGTAACACCAAGCCTCAATATAGTCATTAATATTTGGAGATGGTGTGATAACATATTTTATCCCAAATTTGGGAACTCAGAAAAGTTTAACCCTCTGTGTAGTTCTTGGCATACTCTGAACTTTTCCTCTTTTCTCCTCTTTATCTTACCATTGAAACCCAAAGGTGCTTTTTCAGGAGGCAACTGGACTTCCTTGTTTTTTGTTTTGAAGACATTTCACTTCTCTTCTAAGAAGCTTCTTCAGTTCTGTTAGGATAGTGGGGAATGGAAGGATTCCATTGAATCCTGAACTGATTAATCATTCAGTATTAACTGCATAGTTAATGCACAGCGCACACATCTACTGATTTGGTTTTCTATACTGCCCTTCCTAAAACCATTGGCATCATAACAGATATTTTCTACTGAAAATCCAAATCTTACTATGGTTTTTTCCCCCCTGCAGATAGTTTGTTGCTAAGTTCTGCAGATATATCTTCCTCTAATTCAGTACAAATCTGAAACTGCGTTTTTTTCTCCTCTTATGACTTGCCTATTTTTGTGTCTGTAAAGAGAGGTTCCATATGCTTCCTTCACTAGAGCCAATTTTTGACTATTCTTTTTGTTATTACAATTCACAGAATCCACTTGCCTGGCACTGAAGTCTTTCTTTGTTCCTAGTTGTGAAATTTTCAGTTTTTAGTTCTCTTCCAATACTGTTTGGTCTCTGGCTGACACTGCCTTGGCTTGCAACAGTAAGAGTCTTAATCAACCTTCCATACTTTTCTTTAGAGCAGTATGGCAGTCCTGTATTGTATCTGTATAGTACAGGGTAGAAGTTCAGAATGAGATACAATATTAATAAGATTTTTGCTTTCTTAGGAAAAAGGGGTTTATGGCAATGTGAAGCATTTTGTAATATGTGCATTCACTTAAGTATACATTTATATGTTCTCCATTCCCATTTTATGACTCTAAAAGGCTTACAGACTTCAACATGCAACTAAATCCAACCTATACTACACACCATTAAAATAAAACAACATAAAAACACACCCCAAAACTTCAAAAAGCTATATATATTTATATGACTATAAATACATGTTTTAGATCCTCTCTTAGACTATAACGAGGGAGCCAACCATGACTTCAAGGCAAACTGTGTTATAGTATCAGCACATTAAAAGTAGAATTATATGTTGCTATCAAATGCACAATATCCATGACTTGACCTATTAAAAATGATCAACTGAAGTTCTAAATGTGTGGGGCAGACTTTATGGAAAGATAGTCTTGCAAGTAATCTGGATGACCCTCCCAATTGCAAGTTAGTCTGTAAAATGAAATGTGACCTTATACATTTCAAATATACTATATCTTGTAAATGAATCAGCCATGTTTCTTATCCTATCCAAATTTTGTTTCAGCTTGCTTTTACTCTACCAGCCCTTTGCAACCTCAGATATAGGCTCTTGAAATATTCAACTCTGAACCAGCATGTAATGGATTATCTGAATTCCAGTGAAGTTTCAATATAATCATAAGACACTGTCAGTACCTATCCTTCGATCGCCCACCATCACAACTGATGAAGTTTCTTGGATGAGAAGCAAAATGTTTTCTTCTTCAAGGAAAAAAACAGTCCAGTTGCCTTTTGAAAAAAAGCACCTTTGAGACAACTATGACCTGGATGCGAGAATCTTCACAGATGTAAGTCAGAAAGTGCATTGATTAATCTGGTTGAGGTGTGCCTCTCCTGATCTTATTAGGGTTCCCAGTAACTTTTGAAATCCTCAATCATAATATCTTTCTAGATTGCAAATGAGGATTGGGAGTAGAACTCACCATTTGTCCTGACGCCATGTGTTCTCCATTGCTCACCAAAGAAGAATGGCAATGACCATGTATACCACAGGATAATCATGTAATTCCAAGGTACAGTCTTGGTTAAGAATGCTAGACTGAATATTCAAGAAATCTAAACTTGAGCTGTTGGCTCAAACTGTGAAGTCTTAGGAAACAGCATTAGGCACAAAATTAGAATCTGTTCCCACCTTTGTTTGCCACTGTTACCTGTAATTTGCAGTACAGGTGATGACAAAACTGGTTTTGTTTAATTTTATTTTGTAAGAAGGCACAAATAGTTATCTACTCATCTTGAAAGGGTCTTGGGTTTTTATACACAGTGTTTAAGAAACACTAACAAATAATCAAAATTCTGCTAATTCTGTAATACAAAATACTTGTAGCTACTCAAAACCCCCTAGTGCTGCTTGCATTAAAAATAGGGGAGAAATGCCTGTGTTTCCTGAAGACTCAAAGATGAGACTACATATCAACATCTATACTAGCAAGAGGATGCAATAACCTAACAATATGATAGCAGCTAATGCCAACAAAACGGCAGACATTTTAAAACCAAAATGAGAAGTGTACCTCTACCGAAACAGGTGTCCTGGTCAGAATGGGAGAACACCACATTTTAAATCACATTCAATTTTCTTACAGCACAGAGAAGAAAAAACAAACTGTTTTTTTTTACTTTTTAAAGTTTGTCTAAAGAATTTTTACTATTGTTTTTATTTGTTTCTATTTCTGTTTTTAATTTTGTTTTTAGCTGTACCTCTTTTATATGGTTTAAGAGGCTTTTATTTGTAAACCATTCAAAGTCACTTAGGTGAGATGGGCAGTATATAAATTTGATAAACAAGCAAGCAAGCAAGCAAACAAATCAATAATTGTTGCATCTCCCCTGATTTGTTTCATGGGCAGAAAAGTAACAAGCAAACCATGATCCTCCAGGAATTGCTTAATAATTCAGGGTTTGAGTCTATGGAATAAAGCTATGATTCCAACCTCAAGGTAAAAGTGGACTTGACCTGGCATATGAGACTGGTATTCCCTTGCCCTTATTATGACATTTGGAGATCAACAACCCCGCAATCCAAATTGACATGACCATATCAACTATAATCTCCTGCTAAGTACACTGGGCGGTTCATCAATGAAACTCAATTAGCACAGACCTCATATGTCTTTTTAATATGTAATTTCAGTCAAGATATGCAATTAATTTGTTATATAATGTATTTTCACTTGCCAGCCTTTTTAAAAACTGGTCTTCCAAGTCAGTCCTTCAAATAAAGCAGCGAGGCATTAATGTGCTGCTTAGAGGGAAGGAGCAATGTCCTCAAAAAACATGATTTACTTTGCTATCCTTAATCCACTCAACAGCCAAGACGCCACTGTAATGAAATGACCTTCAAATCCATAGCATGTTTAATTTGAGCTTTGCAGTATTCTCACAGCTACATCAAAATATTATAGGAGAGCATTTCCACTCTTTTCCATTGCTTGTCCTCTCCCCTGCATTCTCATATTGCTGTCTGGAAGAAGGAGGGGGCACAAGAGAAAGGCAAATGCATTCGACTCCTGCTACTTATTTGCATTCCCTTTTCTCCAAATACACAAGTAGACTTAATATTAACTAGCATACTGTAGTGGTTCAAGTGTTGAAGTAAGAGCTGAGAGATCTAGTCCACCTTCAGTTGCAGATGAACCTTGGCAGCACAGTTAGAGTGCAATATTGCAGGCTAACTCTGCCAACTGCCAGCAGTCTGATCCTGACCAGCTCAAGGTTGACTCAGCCTTTCATCCTTCCAAGGTCAGTAAAATCAGGACCCAGATTGCTGGGGGAATATGCTGAGAGGGCGGTAAAGCACTATAAAGGGGTATATAAATCTAAGTGCTATTGTTATTGCAGAAAATCAGGGGGTAAAGCTCTGCCAGTCACATCCTCTCTGAGGCTAATATATAAACCTATAGAGTTGCTATTGCAGGGGGGAAAATTAGGAGGAAGGAGCCCCAGGTAAACTATTTGAACTTCTAAAATGAAAAATGTGATATCAATCAATCAATCAATCAGCATTCTATTATATTACTTGCAATAGGTTGCCATTTTCATGACTAAAAATGGTTAAATGAACAACAGACATCAGTATGGAACTACTGAGGGAACTCATCAGTTGGAGAAGCAGCAGGAAGAGATGTATTGGAAGACTTGACCCACTACTTGGAGGCAGTGAGAGACTGGATGGGACAGAACGGGTTTAGGATGAATCCAGATAAAAAGAATGCTGCTTGTTCAAAATACATCATGTTCCAGGTTAGTTCAGTCTTTAACTCTGGTCAGGGTGGCAGGAAAGTGCAGGTGCACAGTTTGGACTTCCCAGACTCATGGCAGTAGCTGGAGCATCAACTGGGGTACGCACCCTAGATGGCCTTTGGCCAACTTTGACTGATGTGCCAAGCTTTCCTCAGACCTAAGGATTGAGCAACTGTCATCCATTCTTATAAATCTATGGCTGAATTACTGCAATCTGTTATGCATTGGGGCTGCCCTTGAAGATGATGAAGCAGCTACATGTGATGCAAAATCAAGCTGCTGACTAGCTGGCTGGTGAGAGCTACACAATTGTCCCAATACTCCTGAAACAACACTTACTGCAAATAAGTTTCTAGTCCAGTTTAAATTGCTAGCTACTATCTATAAAGACTTTTATAGATAGTATCAAATTCTCATTAGATTTGGAAGAAATATTTTCTTCTGTCAGTTTGGGGACTGTCTACTCCAGGTAGAATTTGCCTATCTGAAACATGTCGGCCAAGATAACAAATTGTGGAATCCTCCAACCTTGGCTATGACATTAGTGAAAGAGACCTAGAGAAACTCTTCTTGGTCATAGCCCTTTTCTCTGGAATAGCCTATCTTCTGTGTTCAGAACAGCCTATTGCTAATATTCAGAAAAGTGCTTTTTCATGTAGCTTTTAGATAGTGAGATGTAAGCCAGCTAAAACTGGCAAATGAGATGGCATGCATCTAATTCTATGCATATATTCATGCATGCATGAATAAATGAACGAAAGATAAAACACTGATCTTTATACATCTCTTTCCTGATGGATGGAACCTGGCAAGATCGCTGGATCTTTAGAATGTTATCCTATCTACTCAGAATTGTCCCTTTAAGTTCAGTGGGTTATTTTGAGCCTGGCAAGTACAGAGTTGCACCTTGAATAGCAAGTTAAAGAAAGACAGGCAAGAAAGATAACAACGAAGCCACGTCTGTAACCTGCAATGCCTGCTGTATTCTCTTTTCTACCTTTAAAGTCTCTTTGAGCTAGATGTAATTTGTTACATTTTTAATATTTTTTTTTCCATTTGGCAATGGAAAATATAACACATGATTCCATTTATTTGTGCTCCTGAATTTCATATAGCTCACGTTTTATTAAAACAAAGTTTGCTATTTCTGTCAGAAATTATTAAAAAGAAACTCCCTGGGCAACCATACCTCATAAGATTTATGATTAAATAGTTATGTGTTGCATTATGAACAAATAATTCATAAATGTGAGAATGAAACTCTCAATTGATGCAAATAAGATGCTGGGATTCAAAGAACAGGGATATGCTTTCTTCATCAAAATAAAGAAGAGGGGCAATCCATTATTTGTAGCCACAAAGTTGTATTGATTAAATGGATTTTTCCTTATGCTATGCTGAGTAACTTATAATTTCAACCACTAAAGAATGAGGCCAATTCAGGAAGATTTCAAACAGAATAAGAGAATCAGGCTTCTTCAGTAAAGATGAATCTCCTTCATCTATGTCAATGGTGCAGATAATATATTTAACCCTTATGACTGTGTAGAATATTTTGAAAGAGAAATTCAGAGTGCCTGCTGGCAAAGGCTGTTTGGTCAAAGAACGATCCCTGAAATACATTTGTTTATTGCTTAAGTGCAAGCACAGCTATAATCTATTCAGTGTTTCTCAACCTTGGCAACATGAAGATGTGTGGACTTCAACTCCCAGACTGCCCCAGCCAGCTTTGCTTTGAATTGAATTGAAATCCACACATCAAGCTGCTAAAGTTGAGAAGCATCATATGATATAATTATATAACTGTATTATATGATTATATTGTATTATATAAACACTGTATTATATGACTATATAATTATATGATTGCATATAATGAAATCCAGGAGGTATGCACAATCTGAGGGGGATTGCATACCAGATTAACTTTTACACAGAGACATCAAAACTGGTCCCTTCCAGACCTATGATTCTATGTTTTAAACAAACACACACACACTGAAAAAATCCAAGCGTTATGAAGAGGAGATGCCAGGATACCACCAAACCACTTTTGTTCCATTGTCCTTGTAAGTAATGACAGTGATATAACAGCATACTGATATTTTTGTAGCCAGGCATTTTTCTAGTGATTGGAACCAAGGTTGTATGTGGCTACAGTGATTAGAGGAGAGAAGAGAGGTAACATTTTAAGTATCTAGGTTGTTGAATCTGTGACAGGGGAGTAAGGCTACAAGGAGGAGGAGTGAAGCAACATTTCTCCTCAATGGAAAAAGAGCCTAAAGCAAACTCTACTGCAGGGCTGCAGTACTGCAAAGAAAACAAAAGCTTTGGTTTGGGTTAAAAGGATATTTGCAGTAGCTTCAGAAGAATTGCAGGTAGTCCTTTTTCAGTGACAACACTTGGGACTAGGAATTTAGTCATTAAGCAAAGTGTTTGATAAGTGAAATTGCAACTGTGCTTATAATTTTACTTCAGCTTTTCTTTGCATTACAGACCTGCAAAAGCAGTAAATGCAAAAATTGGTTGTAAGTTAGTTTTTCATCACTGTCATAACAGCAAACTGTCAAGACAGTGGATAAACAAGGACTACCTACTGTATAACCCAATGAACTTTTAAAATCAGCTAAAGCCATATCATTGCATAAGTCTAAAGCTAGAACCAATACAAACTTCCCAACTTTGGAGATGGGCCTAATCAGCCAAAGTTAAATGATAATTCATTAACCCAACTGATTGATTACCATTAGATGCAATACATAAACTTACCATTAGATTACCATTAGAAGCAATACGTAAACTTTCACCTGTCAGAAAACAACAAATACCACACTTCAGATTTAAAGAAATATTGCTGCATCCATTAAATTCTTAAGCATTTAAGAACAGGTGTGAAAATTCATTATTAGAAGACACAGATTCAGATTTTCATTTTGTAGGAAAACTGTGTAGCCAAAGAAAATGTTTCCACCAACTATCTCCATTGTCTCATCACAAAGATTTCAGCTATGGCATTATACTATTTTTTGAAGAAGCCTGCAAATGCTATTCAGAATTGCTACCTTCTAAATGTCCTGTGACAAGTCATTCGGAGTCATTGTTTTTCCTTGGTGCATTTCTGGGACATGGTATTTATTTTTCCATGCATGACTTTCAATCCATATTTTGCCATACTGTCAAGTTTTACAAGGTAAGATGAAGGGAATGCTCAAAATGGCAACAGCTTTGTTCAGAAAACTAAGCAAATCCCTCATCTACAATGTCATAGATTGTTATATAATAGGCATAAGATCATTATATTCATTGCTTCTTAACTATGAATGGAATCAAATCACTGTGTATTTAGACACTAATGTCTCCTTATCACAATCCATCTACTTATTGGTGTCTGGAGCAAACCAAAATGATGCAAAAATGATGAAATATGCTGTTTGTCCTCCTCTGATGAATACTCATGTCCCTGCTCAACGGAGTTGATGAAAAGATTCATGAAAATAGCTGTTTCATCTGCAATGCATATAAACCTGGGCCTCTCAATTCTGTGTCTTGAACATTCTCAAGTTATCTGCAATCTTTACTAAATGGAACTGATTTAGTGCAATGTGAGCTTACATATGAGCCTAGGTGGCGCAGTGGTTAGAGTGTTGAACTGCAGGCCACTTCTGCTGATTCAATCTAGCGGTTCA
>JANHFL010005063.1:0-24655 GCA_032468155.1 Oxyrhabdium leporinum
TGATATGTCCTTGACTCTCTGGGGAAGAATGTTGTTGTGTCTTTCTACTTTCCCCAGCTCAGTGTGAATATCCCCCCCTCCCATTTTCCCAGACACTAATTGTGGCAGCCGCAGAGGCCTTCTACAAATATGGCTCCCAAGGCTGACAGTCCCTTTTCTAGCATTCAAACATGCATGTGTATCTATATCCTATCTTTGTTTAAGAAATCAGAGAACATACATAGTGCTCCATCCTCCTATTTTTCTTCACAACAACCTTGTCAGGTAGAATGGGCTGAAAGCCACTAATGAGCTGCTGTGGTTGCAGGTGAGTAGAAACCTGATGTTTTTGGTGTTGGGCAAATATATTAGCCATAATACCTTGGTCCTTCACCACCCTGTTTCATTTTCCAACTGCTTCATACTCTAGAATTGATTGTAGACCACTCCCCTCTTTGGCTGCTGGAGATCAGGTAGAGTGGTCCCACCGTAGATATCAGGAAGTCATGGAATCCCATTTAAAACTGTCTTTGACAGCTTCCTACAATTCAGTGGAAAAGCCAATAGAGATGTATAATTGCAACATACTATATCATGTAGTATAATTACAACATAATACATCGTGGTAAAAGAATTAAAGTGGTTAAATGAAATTAGTAAATTAAATTAAATGGGAGAGAGTATATGCTGTTCATAATTGTGAGTTGTTTTGGAAAGCATATAAGTATTTATTTTAAATAGCTTATCAAAATACAGCCTTCCTTCCCATGTTCCTCCAAGGGACGTGATTTGTATAGACTATTTAGAAAAATATCACCAATCTTACACAGGTCTTATTGAATTTGTTTAAACATTTGTTTGGAAAATTATGCATATATTTCCCCTTTTTTTCTTTCATTACCCTAAACACATTATCTGTGCTTTGTGTTTTGTTTTTTTTATGGTAGGTATACTAATTTTTGAAAGTTAAATACGTACAGGATAAATAACCAAATAAAGTCAATGAGAATGAATAGGGCTCTATATCTTATCTTCCTAGAGCAAAGAAGATTATTGTTATTTTAGAACATGGTTCGATAACTCAAATCTGCTAGCGAGAAAATAATTTGAACGTGAAACTGATACATGCAGAACTCCAAATAGAATTAGTGTGACTTCACACTTTTGGAGTGACTTCTTCTATAGGATAGAAGATAGGTAATATAAGGAAAAAAATTTTTTTTAAAGAAAATAGGTGCTCATCTCTCCTTCAGTTAATCTGCCTTATGTCCAAACATAGCGAAGACTTCATGATACTAAGAGTGCAATCAAATGGAAATTGCATGTAGAAGTTATAAACCAATAAAATTATAATGGATGCTGCTATCAAATTTAACATGAATCACAAGCTCCAGTAAAGCTCTAAAGCCATGAAAATTAATGCAATGGCCTCATTATGAGAAACTGAACTAAAATGGTATGGGACATTAGTGCATTGCCTTTTTGACTCTGTTAAGGTTTTTTATTTACACATTGAGATATTAATGAATTGAATTTCAATTCAAAACACCGATTTGCCTTTGAATTATGCTCATTAACGTGCTAGCCACTTCTAGGAATTAATTTAATAACATATTACTGGTTTCTAAACAATGAATGCCACTTCTAGAAATCTTCTAGCAATTGGGCCTGCTTTAACACTCCAACAATTCTGCATGACTGCTCTGAAAGTACTGGGATATATAGCAAAGAGGATTTAGCTTAGAAACAATTAGGGCTATTCTCAAATACAATAGTCATGTCAATATACCCATCATATTATTCCATCCTGGATACTATCTTTCTACTGTTACTGTATTCCAAAGTATGACCAGAAGAGACAACTAAAACAGTAATCTAGTACCACATCCCATTACAATTATGGCACTTCAGTCTGAAGGTCACGGGTCACCAAACCTATTTGCATTCAGAATGTTCAATATATGTTAAGGTACATGAAAATTTCAGAAGGATATGAGAAAATCACTAGAAACATGCGCTTTTTAATAATTTATTAAATTTATATTTCACCTGACTCCCGGTGACTATGGGCAAGGTATACATTTAATATTACAGCCAGATGTTCAGATTGGATTTGGAATTTTTATCTTGAGACCCAGGGTGGACAGACAGACAGACGGATGTTGATGTTGATAGTCTTAATGGCATCATTATAGGATCTAAGCTGCAATTGACTGATGGTGATTTATCAATGGCCAATGGTGCTCAAGTAGTGTTCCAGTTGTTTTGGAATTGCGCCTATTACTATTGTTACTACCTTTGCTTTCTTTTGCTACTGTCATTCTATTTCTATTTGCAGGTCCTTGTCTTTGATTATCTTCTCCAGTTATTTCTCTTCTCTTCTGTTGGCTCTGGATACTATCACTTCCACTAACACACACACACCTTTTTTTTTTGTCTTTCTTATAATCAACAATTATAAGCCTGGAGTGTTATGTGGCAGGTGCCTGTCTGTTTCAGCTAAAAATCCCCAGAGAACATGATTCATTGTTATTAGTTTTCTGGTCTTCCTATCCAGGGCTTTTAGTTCTGCTTGAGTTCAGTCCACTATTCCAATCTTTTTATTATTATCATTCCCAGCTTATAAGCATAAAAATGTACTTCTGTGCCTCATATTGTTCTCATCCGTCACTTTCAAAAAATTAAGGTATCATTTATTTATTTATTTATTTATTTTTACATTTATATACCGCCCCATTCCGAAGACTCGGGGCGGTTTACAACTTATAAGCAATACTTATAATCACAGTTCCTAATTTCACTGAATGAATGAGTCATTAGACAAGGAGTTATCCATTATTTTAAATATAAGTGAAAGCAGACACAATATTTTTTTTTAAGATTTCTTGAAGGTTGTTGTTGTTTTTTTTATAACTGGATTAGAACTCACGGTTTCCTGGTTTCTAGCCCATTGTGTAAACTACTATATCAAACTGTTTCTTAGATAAGGACAGATAGTATTAATATAATTTACTGACATAACAGACACATAGGGTAATGAGAACCAAAGAACAGTCTGTACAGTTTGTGCCATGCCTTTCTCTTTCTCTTCTCTTTCTATAGAGATATCAGTCTTTTCACTCTTTTTTAATTGCAACTGAAAAAAATTGAAATGTTTTTTTTTCTTTCAAATATTCTTCTTCAGAGAACACTTTATATTGTATCTTTTCTACAGAATGTGGTGACTTAAGTAGTTATGCTTGCTCATGGTTCACCCATGTAACCTTTCAATTGCAAAAACTGCACTGGCTCATAGTTGGCTTTTGGATATCATGAATGTTGATTGTCACCCTTACATGGTTTGGAATCTGGGTAACAAGAGAAAACTACCTACTGTATGTAAATTTGCCCATCTGATTGGATCTGGCAGAGAGAACTTACTCCTGCTCCACACTTTTTGGGATTACTCTCGGGATCATGGGGCATGCATCCTTTTGAGATAAGGCAAGTCAGTCCACCTGCACAAGGATTACAAGAATCATTTCCTATTGTTATAGGATATAATAACATAATCTTGAAAGTATGCCCAAAGTTTCTCAGACTCATGATGAGGTTGATTTTCTTTTTCATGCATTCTCCTTTCTCTTGACTGAATTGTCTTTTATCTTTCTTTTACTGCTCCTCTATACCTTCTTCAGCACTGTCAGTCCATAGCTCTAACAAGGCCTTCTCAGTTTCTGCTCCCACTCTTTGAACTATTTGATTTCTGGTCTACCTTGTACAATAGGTAAATATTGACTGCATTGTGTTATACTATGTTGTACTGTATTGTATTTTTCTTTTTAAACTATGTTATTGAGTAAACCACTCAAAAATTGCCATCTATTGGAGCACAATATAAACTTCTCTTTTTCTTTATAGGTATGTCTTCAATAAGAGCCCTTAAAATGATGCATTAGGATAAGAGTCAGAAACTGAAAGAATCAATGATTAACCAGTATAAACAGATAATGCCTGTAAGTGTTGTTAAACATGACATATTAATAAATCCCAATGTTTGAGGGAATATATCAAGGGGGAAAAGTCAGTAATTACAAAAGGGGGAATTGTTTAGAAACTGTTAAATAAAGGATATAAATTAATGTGAACTGCTGAATTGCTACCACAAACAGAGGCTTTATTTTAAGGGAAGCAATATTGGGAAGAAGTCACATGTTAATTGGTAATTGGCAGTCATTTGCCTACTTTCTATTCAGGTTGTAGACTAAGGGCAGCTGTGCAAGTTAGTGCCTACTGAAATCAAAGAGTTGTTCTTCTCAGCCAACAGACAGCTCACTTTTTCATATTTAAAGGAACTCAAGAAAGCCTGCCAGGACCTAGAATTTTACACTAGCTGTAACTAGCAGGTGGCTTTGTGCACAGAAAAGCAAGGGCAAATATTAATAATTTATGCTATTCTCTATAGCATATTCCAGGAAAAGTAGGGTTTTTCACAAACAACAGATTGTTTCATAATACAAAAAGGAACAAAAAAATACATCCCACATTCTTGTAAGGATTTCTATGTTATAATAAATAGATTTGCAGGCACATATGTGATGAAAAATTATGTCCTTTTATTCAGCATAAGACTGGGGAAATTTATACATATATCCATAATTAGCTCTTGCGTGATAAATTACTAAAAAAATATCCATTTCCTTATCCTGGTAAAATAAGTATTGCTTAGCCTCAGATCAAGGTGTTGTTTTTTTTTAAATATATATTCCCAAACATTCAATTCTTTTGTTAAACTTCTGAAAATATGCCTTGCTGCTGCTATAGAACAATTCAGAAATTGGTCTCTGAACTAAAGTTAGAACCAAAAATATTTTCTGAGGTCGTGTCCTCCCCTGCAAACTTATTTAAGTGCAAAATAAAGCATGAAAACAATTCTTCATTATTATAAATGCAGGCAATGATTTTGTATTTTGTACAAGATATGTATTGACATTTCATTGATTGCTAGTAAAGGCAACTTAGAATAAAAACTGAAGTGAATCTAGTGAGTTCCATTCATATGAAATGGTAGTTAAAATGAACTGTTTAACTCACATATTTGTATGTCTTAACATATAGAAATATGTACTATGGAAATTTAGAAAAAGAAAAAAAAAATTTTCCCGCTCCTCCAGTTCCAGTAGAGAGGGCAAGCTGCAGGTTTTGTCATTTAGGGAATTACATTGATCAGGATTATAACAATCAACATTTTTGCATTGAAATGGCTGAATTAAAGAGAATAAAAGAATTGTAATGGCATGTAACCGCCCTTAGTTCAGGAGAGGCATGATAAGAAACTACAGATCGGGCACAATGGGTTTGCTACATTTGTTGCTTTTTAAATATGCTTCTAAATATACTTGCTGAGCCAAAACATTGTCGTAGTTTTTGCTTTTATCTACTTTGTACAAAGCATTTCCTGCTTACGTAACCAAATAAAGTATAAAGGCATGCTGAATAAATCACTTGGGGTTCTTCTAGGTTTACGGTAGGACCTACCTTTGTCCAGATCTGACTCAGAAGAATTGAACTCTGTGCCTTTGTTTGTGCCAGGCTGGACCCAGTTTTCCTGCTTGAAAATGAGCCATAAATGGTGGGTCTTCTCAGCTGTGGCACTGAGATAGCCCACCATCTAAGGTGAGGCTTGCGCCATCAGTCCTGACTTTCTGAATGCCCCTGAAAATATAGTTGTTCGACGAGGCTTGGGAACCCCAAGGAATTGTAAATTAGTAAGGTGACTCCATTATTATTCATATCCCTTCACCATTATTTTATTTTTTACTGAATGTTGCAAATTTTAATGTTTTTTACTTTATAATAGTAACTTAATCTTTATTATTATTATTTAAATTTCTTAGACAGCACCCAGAGTCACTTGTTTTGTGAGATAGGTGCCTATATAAAATAAATTGGAAACATAGATAAATAATAATAATATAATGCCTTAATGAATCAACTAGAATAGGAACATGTTTATTTTGAAAATAGTATTTATAATGAAGCAGCACTCAAATCATTATTTTTATGACTATGGAAGTAGTTTTTAAATAAGAAACGCACTGAAAAATATTCTATTTTAATATATTCCAATTCTGTTCTAGTACTAGTACTGTGTACATTTAGTACACAAGCTTGATTGTGAATGGTAGCCCTTTCTACCATGTAACTGAGAATTTATATATATAGCGCTAAGGGTGTAATTGCTGAGTTTTTGGGGTTTTCTCCGCTTGATTTTCTTTCCTCAGATTTTTCATTAACAAAAAGGGTAACATCAGTAGCGCCCTGACCTGGAAAAGTGAGGTTTGTTTATAAATAGCCCTTTGTACCACTAACCTTGTGTGGTTTTAGGTAGGATGTGCTGTTTTGCAGTATTGTTCCTTATTTGATTGACATTCTCTGGTTCTTATTGTCGTGATTATGTGCTGGTTCTTACTTACCTGGGTATTGGTTTGTTTATGGGGGTGTGACAATGTTGTTTGCCCCCATTCTTTAACCAATTTGTTCTTTTGAATGGTTTATAAACGGGGTTTATTTCTTTATCGGAGTTGATTACTAATTTGTCAGGCTTCCCGCATTCCTCCTCCTAAAATAACTATAGCTCTTAGACCTAAAATGTCTACAGGTTCTTAAATTGAATCTCTTATTGGACTTGTCAGTGTGCTGTGAAATTATTGAATTTTGATTATGACTTCTGCATGCCAATTAATATTCATTGATGCAAGGTACAGGAGTTCTTAGAATATGGGAAACCTCATGAGCCAATCAGCCCTTTTCTTTCGCCTGATCAAGATGAAAATACACTCTTCCTCAGGCTACAAGAAAAAAGAAAAAAAAACCCAACTAAGCCTCATTCCATGGGAAATTACTACAGGTAGTCCTTCACTTATGACCACAATTGAGGCCAAAGTTTCTATTGCTAAGGGAGGCAGTTGTTGAGTGAGTTTTGCCCCATTTTATGATATTTCTTGCCACCATTGTTAGAATCATTGCAGTTAAGTTAGTAATGTGGTGGTTAAGTGAATCTGGCTTCCCCATTGACTTTGCTCATCAGAAGATTGCAAAAGGTGATCGCATAACACTGGGATATAGCAACCGCCATAAATGTGAGTCAGTTGCCTAGTGTTTGAATCTGGATCATATTATCATGGGGATGCTGCAATGGTCATAAGTGTGGAAAAAAAGTCCTAAATCACATTTTTCAGTGATGTTGTAACTTTGAACGGCCACTACATGTATTGTTGTAAGTCGAGGTCTACCTGTACGTATCTTATGTTTCCAGAAAATAGTGTGTAGATTTATATGACTGTTAACAACAACAAATAAACAATTGCCATATGGGACTAGCTGTGAAGCCACATAGCCACCATTCCTCCATTATATTTAATGCCCTACTGCTGGCTACAATAAAAAGATAGGACACTAGTAATTTTCAGATACTGGATATTCATACATTAGGTACTGCTTAATAGTTATAATTATATTGCTGTGATGGCTAAAGTGGAGGAGATAATTTCTAAAATAAGGGTTTTGTTTTGTTTTTTTTTCAAAATAAATCCCTATAGGAGTACAAAAAAATATATTCAAGGAATTCAACTAACCTTACATAAACGCAAACATAGTCCCTAGGGTGAGAATGCATCCCCAGATAACCTCCTTAATTTTCTTGGGAAAAAGAAGATGGGGAGAGAGAATCTTTGTCAGTTTTTCAAAATTCTGCCATTAACAATAAAATATACAATAAAGTATATTTTGCGGCATTTGTTTCCTGACTTGGCCTACTTCAAAGGCTAACATCAGTCTAAATAGAGAAAGACTATTCTCTATCCAGAGATGCATAAAATCTTGCCATTATTTTTAATGGAAATCGAATCAGATCCTTGGGTCATCTCAGTGTCCACAGAATTTGATTAAGCCCTGTTAACACCAACAACAAAAGTGTGTGAGTGTGTGTGTATAGTGAACCTTCACAATGCTGCCACAGAATTAAATTAGCATTTTGGGTAACATTTGAACATCTGAACTTTTAGGGGAATTTGCCAGAGAAGCTTGTAAAAGTCCAGATTAATATCAGACTTTCATGGCTCGGTGTAAATTGCTTAGGATAAAGATCAATCAGCAGAATTTCCTACATATTGCTCCAAACTGACTTTCGTCCTGAGTCTGATGAAAGAAGGGGCAATCAGATAATCTTGGTCCTAATCGAGGGCAACAATCCTTTTGTTTGACAATTACTAGAAGTTCATTGGGAGCAGGAACAATTTCCTTTCCATCTCAAAGATGGCTACAGCACTATTAGATTCCAACTCTTACCTTTTTTTCTTCTTCTCTGATTCAGCTCTTGGAATTTCTTTCCTTCCAGAAAAACTACAGTTTGCTGATAAGTGTTGTGGAGCAGAAAACAACTGCATTACCTCTTCGTTGGGTATGTGAAGAGTTTGTAGTCATGAGCCCAGATTCAACTAAGATCCATTATCAATGTCTCTTAAGAGTTAGCATTTTTTTTTAAATGGTGGATGTTCACTTTGAAGAAAACATTCATTTGCCAGTCTAAATTCCCAACATTAGTATATACATTTTTTATATCTAAGAATGATAATTCCTGAGGGTTATTTATGACCATAGACTTCTGTCTTCCATGACCATTAGCAATTACTATCTTCTGCCTCTATTTCAAAACTATTTAACCACCTTTAGAAGGCACATATTTTCACCAAGTCAGACTTGAAAGCACTTTGATCAGAATGAAGAAGTGGTGTGAATGCTTAGGTACCTTGGATACTAGATATGGCAAATTTGAGTACACAATACATAAAGTTTTATACTTTTGCTAATTGTCCTACTCTTCAGGTTCACGAATCAAATATTTTCTGATATTTTGGATAAATATGTAGTGGTTTATTGGAAAATATCCTGTTTGTTTTTTTAGATCTATCTTTCCACAAGATTCATGTTTACAGCATTTTAGAGTGATACCAAGAGAATTCTTTTTCTTAAATTGAAGAAATGTGCACCTGATCATCCTTAGATGGTTACTTGGATACTAGACCTCTACAGAGAGCATATAAATGGATCCTACATCTATGCCATCATGGCAAGTACCTAGAAATGAGTAAGATACTAGCATTTTTATAGAGAAAGTTCATCTCTAAATCACCCATGTCTTCATTTTCTCTGGACTCACTACCTCTTTATCTTTTACTAAATTGCAGGGGATCTCGGAATAGTTATTTTTTCATCAGACATTTTCAGCATATATGTTTTTAAACTAATGCAGTACTGTGTGACTATTAAGAAGATGTCTCACTGAGCAGTGCAGGTCAACATTTATTTTGTTCTCTTTTTTGGCTTCTTGTACACTAAAAGTCTCATTATTTTCTGGGCAGAGTTCTAGAGCAATATTAAATTTGTTGTCAGAACTGTAACTCCTATTGATTTAACTAATCAGTTACATTGTAACTGAAGCTAAGTTATAATTTTTTAGTATGCAGATAAGTGGGCAGAAGGCATCAGGAAGAAGTGGCAAAGAAAACCAAGTGATGAAGGGAGGCGCTTGTGACATCATGACATACATTTTGTTATTTTTGCATTACCATGGTTAGAAGAGCTATGGTGATGCAGTGGTTAGAATGCAGTATTGAAGGCTAACTCTGCATTTTACTACCAGGAGTTTGATCCTGACCATACCTAAGTTGACTCAGCCTTCCACCCTTCCCAGGTTGGTAAAATGAGGACCCAGATTGTTGGGGGCAATATGCTGACTCTGAAAACTGCTTAGGGAGGGCTGTAAATCACTATGTAGTGGTATATAAGTCTATTGCTATTGCTAGATATAGAAGTCAAGAGTGGACAAGGCAGCTGATTGGCCTACTGATTACTGATTTCCTAATCAAAATGGTGTCTTTCTTTTAACACAGTTTTTCTGGAAAAGAATTCCTCTCGAGTTTCTGTCAAAGTTGGTAGAGCTGGAATGTTTATTATAAAAGGAAATTTTATTTTACTTTCATTTTAAAACAAACAAGAATATATTCTGCTTAAAGCCTGAATCTTTTTTAAATCAGAAAATTTATAAAGTAAGTCTCATTTTATGTTCTCTTTCTGTTTGAATGACTTTTGTTTTCAGTTATTTTCTCCCTCTGAAATATCACAGTCCTAAAACATCTGCCTTAAAAAAATCCTATTATACACTTCCATAAAAACATTTGTGTTCAGAAGTTCTTATATTCTTATTAAGTACAGAAATACCTGTCTTTTTAACTGGTTGATTTATGAATAATGAATTTCTATAACTATCAATCCAGAGTGGGTAGCATAAATGCATTCTAATATAAAGTATGAAGTAGCTTGTAAGAGTTTAAAAATGCTTTCAACAGTTCTGATTTTCTTTTATTATTTTAAAGGTATATCTGAAAACCTACTCATTGTATAGCCTAAATTTTAAAAGTGTTTTAAACCAACAGATGGATTAGTATTGTAAGAATCCCGTGGACTAACTGCAGTAATGTTTCCTTTTCACTGAAATAAAAACATGCTGTTTTGTATGTCACCTCCATCTAACTTAAGAAGAAATCTATTTTAAATAATTAAATATCTGCACATATTATATTCGATTATCATTCCATTTATTACCAGAATGTCCTGCGTGGATTGAGGCACTGTTGCTGAAGCAGGACTGAAAGTAAATAATTCAGGGGGTTGTCCAACAAGAAGAAATCTTTAAAAATATACTGGATGATAAGTGTATATCACAGACCTTATTAATTTAGAATTAAAAAAGAAAGAGTTTATCACTGGAAATGCACAGAACAAGCAAAAGGTAGCGAACCCTGAATTTACAGAAACTCCATCCTGAAATCAAAAGTAGTCAGAAAAAAAAATCCCCCAAAGACAAAAACAATTATATATTTCTTTTACTGAAAGACCCCTCCATATATGGTCCTTGGGCTGTTCCCCTATGATTCCATAACACCTTCTTTGGGGAGCCATCTTCCTTCTTCTAGCCCTTAAGGAAAGCTCTTACTTGTACTCAGTTGGATTCACTCTATTTTGTTTTTATTTATCAAATTTTATGCTGTCTGACTTCCCAACAGCTCTGGGTGTCTCATGACAACTAAAACAAGGAGAAACACTAAAACCAATTATAAAGATAAAAGATGATGAGAACAACAGACCAGATGGGAATGAAACAAGAGACATCCTCCGCTTCACCAAAGGCATAGATATAATGTGAGGTGTGAGAATAACCTTGAAGAACAAGAGGAAGAGCTGCAACCAAGGCAACAGCCAGATAAAAGAAATTGGAGTCCAGGGCAGAAATGTAATTTGAGAAAGCATCTCAGATAGGACTCTCTCTAGTTCTTATAAAGGTAAAGGGAGGGAGGGGCAACACATTCAGACTTGAAAAATTCTATTAATGTAACCTTATAATAAAATTAGTTTTGCAATTTATGGCTGTGGCTTCCTAGTCTGGTCTACCTTCAAGGGCTGACACTAGCTGAAGAGCCATGCTTATCAGTCTTTTTAGCTGGAGGGAGGGTAATCTAGATCCTGGGGGGGGGGAGGATATCTAGATTTTAAACCAACACAATATACATGCACACTTTAAACCCTAAAATACACTAAGGAAGAACCTTGTCCATCCCAAGGATAAAACACAAACTGGACAGTGGAATATCCAGTACAGCGCAATAAGACATGTACAGATCTGTACATTGGAAAAACAAAACAACTACTTCACAAACACATGGCATACCATAAGAGAACAAACCCATCAGGACAAGATTCAGCAGTCCATCTGAATTTAAAAGACAAAGGTCACTATGTCGAAGACAGCAAATCCACATTCTGGACAGAGAGGACTGCTGGTTTGAATGAAGGATCAAAGAGTCCATTTATGTTAAGATTGAACAGCCCTCTGTCATCCTTGCAATACAATATCACCTATTTCCTGTTTACAACACAGTCCTTTCAGCAGTTCCAGGAAGTTCCACACCTATTTGCACTATTCAGGTGATCCTGAGGGCACATATAAACTTCCAAGTGACCTCAGTGACTCTCAGAAAGAGCCGTAACGACCAGATGGCTATGACATAGGAATATGAAGGAATATGAATCCTTCCATCCTCTACCAGTCAGTCAGAACTGAAGAAGCTTCTTGGATGGAGAAATAAAATGTCTTCAAAGAAAAATAAAATCTTGTTGCCTTTTGAAAAAGCACCTTTGGGAGAATCTTGGGGGGAACCTCATTCCAGAAGGCAGGCGCTGCAAAAGCGAAGAAGCGGTTTTTGGGTCCTGATAGATTGCATTGTTTAACTGAAGGAATCCCGAGCACATCAACCCTGCAAGATTGAATAGCCTGGGCAGTTACTATGGGAGAAAATGGTTCCTACAACGTGCAATATTCCCTATATGTGGGCAAGGGGAATATTATGTACATAGCAATATTTTCATAAAGATTTAATACATTTTGTTTATCAGGGGAAAATACTTATGGCAAATCTTGCTCATCTTTTATATATCATTATTGAATATGAAAAGTGAAATTGTTTAATTGTAATTCCACTATTCATTCTACAGTACACCCTAGTTAAATTTTGTCTCTGGGGTGAACTTTGATACATTCCTTTGGCTTAAAAATGAAGGTGTTTTTTTTTTTTCAAGGCAAGTCAGCAATACAATAATACAACTTCTTCTTATCCTGCCTTTTAAGCCCAACACTGGACAAGGTCACAAAAAGTTTGACACAGGACAAAAGGAACATGCAGTATGTGTTTAAAAAAAAACCAACAACAACCCTAGATGGTCAGAAACTTTGATCATGGTTTACACCAAACAGAAGCATCACAGTTTATTGGATCTTCAAATCCTCAGAATATAATAAGCTTATTATTTTTTACTTCTTTTATTTGTCTCTTTATAATTTTCCAGGTAATCTCAACCCAAAGAATATTTTTTTTCAAACAGTGGTGTACTGCATTACTTCCTGGATGCCTTCCCCAGTGATATCTTTCAAAGTCTACAAATTACCAAATGTCATACTAGAAGCACATATAACTTCATATCGCACCAAACATCGTGGGCTGTCCCCTGATACGACTAGATGACATCACTAGGGCACGCTGCCTTAGAAGAGTGAGGAAAATCCTCAGGGATGACTCACACCCTAGTCAGCACTTCTTTACTCTCCTACCATCAGGAAGGAGATACAGAAGCATAGCCAGTCGCACTAGCAGGCTGAAGAACAGTTTTTATCTGTGGGCTGTCAAGACTCCTGAATGGAAAATAACTTTACGGCAACATAGTATGATTGACTTGTGCAGTAAGTTCACATGGTGCAATAGGAGTGTGTGTTGTTAGTAGGATTCACTGGCTTAGGGATTTTTTTTTGTCTTCACTGTGAGTTGTATTGTGTTGGGAGGGGTGCACGAAGGGAGGCTCAGCCAATCTCATTGTACACATGTTGTATTCTGACCATAAAGGTTTGATTTGATTTGATATCCATTATAAGGAAATAATTTCAAAATATTATGGGCCTTCCCTTCCCTTATTTCGTTGTCTTATTTGGGAGAATTAACAATTTTGGTTATTTTCCAAAAGATGAATAAGGGGAAAATACTCCAGGATCTTTTATAAATAATCCTCCTCCTCCCTTCCATGAATACATACACATATCATTCCCACACACTGATAGCTTCAGAAAACATCTCAGTTCCTTCATTCCTTTTGAAATGTTTTTGTTCAGATTTAGTATGTAAGTAAACCTTGATTTACAACCACAATTAGGACTTGATACGGTCATTATGTGAGACATCATGTGACTGGACCCTAGTTTCCAACCATTTTCAGCAAGGTCATTAAGTGAAGCACTGCAATGGTTAAGTGAATCACATAATTAAACAAATACAGCTTCCCCAATTGATGCTGCTTATTGGAAACTGGCTGGTAAGGTCACAAATTATGATTGTATGATCACATGTTCCTGAAATTGCTCGTCAATGTGAGCCAAGCAGTCTCATTGAGATTACATGACTGGTAAGGATAGTGCAAAAATAAGTCACAAATCATTTTCTCCGAAATCATTACAACTTTGAACCATTATTAAATGAATGGTTGTAAGTTGTAACTTGAGGACTACCTGTGCAGGTGCTTTAATTAAAACGGCTACATCTCCTAAAATTCAGATTTTAGATGAATAGGACAATATTATGCAGAATGCCTTGGTTCGAAGCCTGAAAACCACTTGAATAAGGCTGAAAGCAAACAACAATAGTTCTAAAACCAATCAATTAGTTGCTGTCCATTTGCTCTCTTGAACCTTTGATGTTAGGTCTCTCCTTCAATTCTCAATACCGGCTAAAGACTAAAACATCAGATTAACATTTGAAATTACATTAGGCAAATAATTTATCAGTGAAAAACATGTAAATTACTGAACTCAATAAACCAGAGGCAGAATGCACTTTGAAAATAGAATATAAAACCATTTGGATGCTGTTAATAATGTATATATTATTTACGGTGGCATAAGAAATCATCTCATAATTTAGATGCATACTCACCATTCCGACTTTCTTCATCAATTGGAACTATGGTTGCTGGAGGTCCTGCCCTGGCCAACTTGCAGTCTATAAATATAAAAATAAGAGTTATTCTACATGCCATAAATGTTGGCATATAAAGCAAAATTTGTTAGTAATCATTTTAACAAGTATGGTGCATATAGTTGTAAAACACTCTGTGTTAAGTGTTATCAACTTCCATAATGGTAAACACTGGCTTAACATTATGGAAGTTGACAGCACTTAAAACAGATTATTTTACAACTATATTCACTGTACTTGTCAGACTCTTAATTATGATTACATATAAGGTTTTTCTTTAGAAAACTTCATCCAGGAATATGTTTTTCTTTAAATCAAATGTACATTGTTTTACTAAGATTTGCTTCTTAAATTTCATATGTTTGGACCATATCCACAAACACAAGGCCTTTACCATAACACAACACAATAAACATCATTGTTTTGTTTTTAATCATGTCTTGTGCCAAACAGAAACTAGTGTGGAACACAGGGTTTTTCTAGATAGAGATGATGTGATGGTAATTTAAACCACAATAAAAACAGAAAAAAAAAATGATTACAGAAATAAATCATAATTAAAGCTTCACAGGAGAAAGACACATAATTGAAATTTAATTACAGCACAAGTCTCTAATTAGAGTGAATAGAATTTCAACAAAGTTTTAAACAGAGCCACAGTGAAAAACAGACAAGCAATTTTCAGGAAGTTTCACAGTTGGCCTTCTTACCCTCATACTGCCAGTCTGCAAGGAAGTTAAGAGTCATCAGTGGAAGCAAAGCAAAATAATGAAAGAAAATAAGTAAGATTTTGTTACGGTTTATTGACATTTTTTAAAAAAAAACATGTATAAAGCAGTAAAAGTAGAGAACTGAGAAAAAAGTGTAGCAGTACAAACCAATTGTACCAATAGGGAAGATCTTATTACACTACGCTAGTAGTAATTGAAATATCTTCAAATGGAAAAGGGAGAAAAGTTACCCATAACTAAACAGGTTTAAAATAAACCACCAGATGCCTTTAAAAATATCTGAAAACAGAAGAAAACAAACTGACATCTAACAATGGAAAGAAAAATTGTCAGCAATGCTTTGAGGAAATGAAATAGAAATTGCTCATTAAACTATCAAGAGAATTTACCAACATCTTTCAAGTTAATGAAGGATACAACACATAATTAGTCAGGTTTCTCCAAAGTGACTTAATCATAAATATTACTTCATGAACTGAGCCTAATAATTGTATTTCAATGTGCAATATGGGGTTAATTTTCAAAGACAAAATGATTTCAAATTAAAAGTTTTGTTTGTCTTGAGCTGTTTTAGACAGTTTTCGCACTCTGAAAACAATTGGAACTATCAAGTTAAGAGAAAGGATTTCTGTTAATGAAGGAAAGTTGGTGACTTTTCTGGGTTACAACTTATTATCCCTGGGGATACCCAACTCTCTGAACTAATTTGAGACATACAAAAATACTCAGTTTCATAACTAAAAGAGGCATTTGATAGTGACTTCATGATGCATTATAATGTTGTATAAAACTTAACTTCATTAATGATTTATTGCTATAATGATGTGTATTATGAACTATAGGAAATTTGATACTGAATCTCCAGAATTATTCCTACATCTACCCATTCACTGTACTTGAACCAATTCTGTTCAGCCTTTATGCCTGCATACATATTGTTTGCATGAAGGACGTTTTACTTTCATCCCTTGCAGGATTCTGTTTACAAAAAAAGTTTTAAGAAACATTACTGCAGCCTTTATTCCAATAGATAAACCTGGATTGCTTAAATTCCATACCAGATACTGGTACATTTAATGTTCAAAAGAACCTTGGGCTTTTGAATTAGATTTTACAAGTCGGTGACCACTGAAATATATACCTGTATATTGCTTGTATTGAAAAGTTATAAAGCTTTCTACAGCTGTAATATTTTTATGGAAAACATTCATACTTTCTTTTTTCCTCCAACATTCATGTTTTAAATTAAAAATATTTCTTGCGTGTATCCCATCTGTTCTTTAACAATAGTGTTTTTTATTGCAGCCTTGCTCTCTCATTGTCAAAAGTAAATTGATCAATAACAATAGTGATCTTCATGGACGAGTGGGATATAGCTATCATATCCCTACAAGTCTTAATGGATATCAGGACTCTTTATATAGCTATGAGTCATGTCAACTTAATTATTTATGTATATTTCTATTACTAGAAACTAGAAAACCAGTTTAGTGTAGTGGTTAAGGCATCAGGATAGAAACTGGGAGACTGTGAGTTCCAGTTCCACCTTAGGCATAAAGCCAGCTGGGTGACCATGGGCCAGTCACTTTCTCTCAGTCCTAAGAAGAAGCAATGGCAAACCACTTCTGAAAAACATTGTTCCAGACACTTTCCGAGATTCAGACATGATTGAACAGAAGACAAACAAATATTTCTATTGCACTGCAATCCTGGTGGTTCACAGAAGTTACAATAGCAGTTAACACAACCATGACGCACCTATCCCAATATATATGATAAAGCTTAAAGAATCAGCTGTGACTTTATATGTCTCGCTCCAGAAAATGTCATATCCAAAACACCCTCTTGAAGAACTCCATTTTCTGCTACATTCAGAAGGAAGCTAACACAAGAACTTAACTTAATTTCCACAAGGATGGCACATTACGGAGGGCTGCCATTGCCACCAAAAACTGAGGTAAATTTATATAGCCACTATGTACAATCCATTTTAGTAACTGGTAAGATAAATGAGAAAAAAATGGAGGAAAGAGTACTAGGTCCACTGCATGTTGAATGAAAATTCAACAACTAATATATCTAATTTATTACCCATCATCTTTTGTTGCTAATACATTCTTTGTTAAATTTCCAATGAGCTTACTTTCAGATTTTGGAATAGGACTGTAGATAAAAAAATTTAACCTAGGTCAGTGTGCATTAAACTCCAGGGCTACATGAAGCTCCCCCATGCCACTAGTTTATCTTACATTTATCAACAATGTGACTGAGAGAAACATTGTGTTTCAATTAATTTATTTTAATTACGTGTCATAATGTCTATGGACACCTAGATAAATTTCCTCCATGATGATGTCCCAAACCTGGACATTCAGATGTTTTTTTCTTTTTTTAATGTTTTCTTGTACTATTATGAGATGCAAGTAACACAATAATTGTATAATTGTATTAATATATACTAATAATTACTAACACATAATATTTTGATTATTATAGTGTTTGTCCAGTGTTAATCAAACATTAAGACTATATAACTTAACTTTGAGAGATAAGGAAAAAATGTATTCAATTTTTTTTCTTGTGCTGAACCTACTTTTATCTGTTCCAAATTAGTAATGAAAAACTCCATTCATTCATATCATTTCACTTATATCCAGATCATGTTGATGCTAAATTCCCTCCTATTCCTGCAAATGTAGCTGTATATTAAAGAGTTAACGTATTTTTAAAATTAAACAGGTTAAATTATTTTCCTTACAAACTTACTGGAATTCTCAAAGAGGACTAAAACTATTACACTTTACTTTAAAGTTCCATACTGATGAAATATTACAGAAGAATATCCCATATTGTGAAGGAATATAAACATGAATTTGGAAATAGGGAATGAATGAATAATAGAATAACAGAATTGGAAGGACATTCGAGGTCCTCCAGTCCAACCCCATGCTCAAGCAGGAAACCCTATATCATCCCAGACAACTTGAAAGCCTCTAGTGATGGAGCACCCACACTTCTGAAGGCAAGCTGTTACACTGGTTAATGGTTCTCACTCTTCGGAAATTTCCCCTTAGTTCTAAGTTGCTTCTCTTCTTGATTAGGTTCCATACATTGTTTCTTGTCTTGCTTTCTGGTGCTTTGGAAAATAGGTTGACCCACTCTTCTTTATGGTAGCCCCTCACATATTGGAATACTATTATAATGTCACCTTCTTTTCACTAGACTACATAAACCCAATTCATGCAACTGTTCTTCATATGTTTTAGCCTTCAGCACTTAATCATCATTGTTTCTCTTTTCTGCATTCTTTCCAGAGTCTCTACAACTTTTTTGTAATATGCTGACCAAAACTGGATGCAGAATGAGAGAGTTGTTATGGATAAATTTTATGCGTTATTCAGTCTTGAGAATGAAAACATGGGAAAGAAGCTCAAAATAACCCTGCTTTGATTTTTATTAATATAAGATGGGCCATAGAGAAACATGGACGGGGTTTCAAGTTTCTATCCTTTCTTACTATAATAAAGATAATTTCTGGAATACATGCCTTGCCTGTTTCTAGATCTTAATCCTAATCTTCAAAAAGTTTATATAAATATGTCATTTTTTCATTCATATCTCAAATCATTTGTATCAGTTGCATTTCCTCTTTAAAAAGTATGTTTTGTTAGTTCAGTTTGCTGTGTGTCTGACTTTATTTTATAAAATAAGAAGAATGCAGGAACTCAAAACAAAGTAAAAGGGTGCAGGAAGTAAAAATCATATTAGAAGCTTTGAATTTTGTCATCATGCTTGACCTTCATTTTGTCTGCTCTTAGCTTAAAAACAAGTTTCTTTGCAAATCAAGCTTCTTCCATAAATCTAAATGGTGCCTTATAGCATGAATGCCATGGTGCCTTATAGCATGAAGGAAGCATTAAGAAAATTAATTCCTTCAAAATTATGAGTAAATAAATAACAGTTGTTTAAACTTGCTGATTATTTAAAGGAAACTCATAACACATTTGAAAAATATAACTTCACCACATTCTTTCTACAAAATTCTCATATACTTAAGGAAAGTGTTAATTAAATGAGCTAACCCATGATTGTATTTTAAGTATTTTCAATACTTTAAATTATCTGCAATGCAAAGGTAAAAACAATAACTCACAATGTTTATTTGAAAATTCAGCGAATTAAAATAAGTATGCCTTCAAAGAAAAAAAAGCATACAATAATAGTAATAAGTCTACAAAAATTAAATAAAGCTGTAACTTTCATTTGATATATATACTGCCAGCCTTTGAGGTGGATGAGAGTTGAATACCAAAGTCCTGAATATTAAAACTACTGAAAACTAACTATTGTTAGAATGTTACAGTACAATTCTGAATATGCCTCTCTTTTCCTTTTCTATATCCTAAAGAATACCAGAGAGGGACAAGTTCACACAGTCAGAATAGAGCTGGAAGTGACCTTAGAGGTCTTCTAGTCCAACCCCCTGCTCAAGCAGGAGACCCTATACTATTTCAGACAAGTGGCTGTCCAATATCCAGACTAGATGGGCCAGGGGTCTGATCTAGGAGATCATTGCTAATGATTGTATGTTCTTATGAAGAATTGGGTTATATACAACAGCACAATTTCATCTGTGCACATATTAATGGACTACATAATCATGGGCACCCAAACAACATAAGATAGGATGAAAAATGATAGGTGAATCAATTCTAGTTTGGTCTCGAGTAATGTTTGCTCATATAGCCAGGAGTTAGAATCATAGCTGACGAATGAATCTAAGGTGAAGGGTTAGGATGGCCAGAGGCAATATGGATGCACGGAGGCTCTCCTACCAAACATTATGTACTACAGATCTCATAGGTCAAAGCTTACTCAATTTGAGTGATATTATTTTTCTTTTTCATAACGGGAAGGGAAAGAAATGCCTTTGTAGAAAATCTATGGAGGTTTCTGTTCTGAAACTATTACAGCTTCTTCCAATATTCGAAAGTATTTGTCAGTGAATTGAAAGTGTATCATCTTATAGATGACAGGTTCTTTTCCCCCATAGAAAAAAAGTGAAAAATTGTGTGTGGGAACTGATAATCTTTTGGCAGGAAGAAGGAAGTTATCTGAAATTTAAAACATTTAAATTAGACTGCAGAAACTATAATAGTGAACCAAATATTTTTATTTATTTGTCTGGAATTTTATTTTTTGCCTGAAGGAAACATAACAGAATCTTTTGTCAGGTAAGAGATTGAATTGCAAGATTCTAATCAGCATTTATATGCATTCCCTCCATGTCATCACCCGATACCTCCAACTTCAATGCATGTTTAAAGGAACTCCTTTAAAATGAAGTCTCTGTGTAAAGCTATACAGATATCCTGAAGAATATGTTGATATAAGGAATAGCCTAGAATAGTTGTGTTTGAAATTATGCATAGAAATCTCTGTGCTAGATACACTTTTGAAAGATATGCATTCATCTAAGAACAGATTTCTAACTTTTCTGAAATGTTTAATATGCATAGACCCAAATATACATTATCAAGCCATACAAAGTCAAGGGGCTTGCTGGGCCTCATATCTCATGGGTTTTTGAAAACCCTTTAATTGGTGAATTAAATATGAACAAGATTGTCCGCGGAAGTTGCTTTGGGTAACTAAGAGGATTCAATGGTGCATCATTTATTTGCAATCTTTGGAACAATGATTCAGATTTTTTTTTATGTACTAGAAAATTGCAAAGGTAAGTTTTGTTTGTTTGATTATCACCTTGTTTTTTTAAAGGATGCAGTGTAGTGGTTGATGTACAAACCTTTGAAGGAAATTGGAGGCTGCAGATGAAATATTGGTAAACTGCAAAGGAACGTGCAACTGGATATGAATTAAAAAAAACCAGAAAACTATTCAGTTTTTACAAGATGCTATCTTTGGGGACTTGCTTGATTTAACACACTGTAAAAAACCTGCCTCCTAGAGTCATGTCTGTCCTCAGCTGCTCCATCTGATTTCCTCAGAAGGACTAAAGCAGTGATCATTTACATTCATCTACTCCTGTCCCCAAACTGTGTCCTGCAATATCTGCTCAACTTGGACAATAGGTGACTTCAACAAATCCTAGTACAAAAATTAAGCAATTGAATTGGATTATTGCCTTTTATTCACAATTCTCACAATTCCTTTTCCTTCCATGCCACATATCTGAGGGTACTTTCACATAGCACCACTTCTGCTCCCCAGTCCCTTCAGGTCACTTTGAAGCTAATAACTATTTTCTCTCTTAACATGTTGAGAAGCACCATCAGTGCTCTTCCTCTAACTGATCAATAGGGCCTTGCCAAAAACATAGCAATTCAGTCAGCACCCTGCCCAAATTGCTGGCAATTCTAGAGTTAGTTAGCTAGAAAGAAAGAAAGATTCAGACCACTCCACCCAAAAAGAAAATGAATCAAACTGTTATCTAGTGCATCCGTCGGATTGAAAACAAACTGTTGTGGCCCATCAGCTGCCAGCAGAGCTAGCAGCAGTGTCAGATGAGGAAGAAGGGGTGGGAAAGCCTGGGCCAGCTTTGGAGCCTTTGGAAAGCTCTGATGAAGAAGCAGAATCAGAGGCAGAGGCAGAGATGGGGCCTTATGTCCTACCCCAGGTGGAGAGGCAGCTGTCTTCGGATACTGAGCTGAATGAGTGGGAGGAACAGATGGGGCCCATCCCAAATGCACATATGCGTAGAGAGGAGAGGAGCAGAGAGGAGAACAATGGAAGGCAATAAGCCGGCTCTCAGGGAAAAGAAGTTGTAGATGCTAGCCAGCCCATCCCTGGCTGGGAAATAAATAGTATCGGTTTGGGAGTGGTTTGTTGTCACAGACAACAGTTCATTTTATAGTGTACATCAATCAAGTCGGATTACTTTGCCAGAACCAGGGTTGTCAGGACTAATTGCTCTGTATTTGAGGGGGCAACTGAGTCTCCCTGATCAGAAATAATAGGTAGTGAATTTGCCTCAGTCGGGGTGAACAGGGATTGTTTCTGTTGAAGGACTTTTTATCTTGAGTTCTCATGTGAACAAAGAGTTAGGGTTTCTGCCCTGTTTTTAAAAGGGGGTTGTTTTACTTGTGAGTAAGTGGTTTTTCTCATTGCTTGTGAAGGCTGGGTCAGAACACAAACAAACAAACACAAACTTCTGTGTATTTATAATGGGAAACTAGTTCTGTTCCTCTATTCCATATTAAAACCATGCCTTTTTTGTGCTCTCGAATCAGTCTTAATCGCTGGCAATTTTCTCAAGAAGTTCCTGCGATTTTCTTGACTTTGTACCTAAGACAGAACTAGAACTCACAATCAACTATAACTCCAAATTGGCTCTCTAAATAGGAACACATTCACAGGAAGCAAAACCAAACAACCAGCGATAACATATCCCAATGAAAGTGCTAAAAGCAGCATGCTATCATGGAATCAGTTTGCAACCAAGCTGCCTTCTCAAGACCCTTAAATAAATTTATAGGCTGCTGTAGTGACAGAAATGAAAAGAACAAGAAAGAAAGAAGAAAAGAAAGGAGAGGAACTGAAAGCTTTTAGGTAACAAGACCTGAACTTCACTATAAGGGCATGTCTATACTGCAACTATATTAGTCTCCCTTTCTGCTCTGATATGTAGGAAAAGAAAATAGCTTAAAAATGCCCACACATCTCTTTGTTCCCTGACAAAGAATAGTCGTAGATAGCCAGAACTCCTATTAATTTTCCTTTTGTGAAAAAAAAGTCAGCATTTCTTTTAAAGGACCTTGCGGTGGTTGGAGCTGACAGAAAACACGAAGCAAGGAGAATGCTCTGCAGAGCTTCAGGATTTCAAAAAGAAAGATAGCTAGCTTTTTTTTGGTGATTTGGGTTATACCTTGGCTAAGCTAGCAATATATCAGTTCAGCATCTGAGCATTAGCCAATGTCATGAGATCAGGGAGGTTCAGAGTTGCTTTTAAACTGTCACAGTGTCCTTGGGTGGAATTGTCCTTAGATTATAAACTATTATTTTTCAATTATATATCACCTTGAGAGATTTAGTGAAGTTTGTACAAACATAGCAACTAAGTCATGAGTACAGATCGTACAATTACTCTTTTATATTAGCTGCATGAGCTTTATGCTTTGTCTGCCTATGTTGGTTTATATTTCTGGGGGTCACGTATGTGTGCCTCCTTGTTCAGTTGGAAAAGTATATAAACATGTGGATCTGAAATGCATTTTACACATTACCTCAAATAAACGGGTGTTGTTATAGCTTTTGAATTAAAACAAATTATCTTAGTCATAAACACAATTCTTTACTTTAAACAAATGATTTGGGCAAGTCTAATATTGGTGACCAAAAATACACTTACCAGTCTACTATTTCAGTTATAGTATTGACATGCAACTATTACATCACACATATAATGTTTTATGGATATGTATTCCAGGTTTTTCATTTTTTTTTGAGGGAGGGTGTCAAGTAAATATTCAGAGAAATTATCAGAAGCATGTGAGTCATTTTTTTCTGTTCTGCCATTTTAAATATATTCATTTGTATCCTATGAAATAACCCAAATTGAAAATAAATTGTTACCTTCCTCCAACATTAAGCAGATATTAATCTTATATTATAATCACAGACCAAAATTTTAAAAAATAAAATATTTAAATAACTAAAACATATAGTGCATATAGTACCATATAAGTTGATGGAAACATGAGAATATATTGAAACTTGTTAATGTAGTAATATATATGAGTTCAAATAGGCATTGGTTCATTGCAACCATATCTTCATAGCTGTACGATAACTATCAAAATGAATTGCATTAATTTCCTGTTAACTTGTTCATCATATTGTGAAGAGGCTCTTCATCTGGAATATTCAAATTGTTCCATTTGTAAGGACATTTCTACTTCAATAAATCAAAATTAGCATCATCATTAAAACTGACTGCAGCTTTCCATTCATTTAAACAAAAGATGAAGAAAAATAGGGCATGAGAATGGTGCTAATTTGTAGCACATAGTCACCCTCTCTCCAGGAAGTAAAAAGGAATCAGGGAAATGGAAATTTATTTATTTATTGCAAACTGTACATGCTGTGATTTAATTATGGCAAAAGGAAGAAAGGAGATGATCAAGTTGTTCATTTTTCATTTTCATTTATAAAACAATAACATCCATGATCAATACAAATAAGGAAACTAGATCA
The DNA here is from genome assembly GCA_032468155.1 of Oxyrhabdium leporinum. Classification (NCBI taxonomy): domain Eukaryota; kingdom Metazoa; phylum Chordata; class Lepidosauria; order Squamata; family Cyclocoridae; genus Oxyrhabdium; species Oxyrhabdium leporinum. Next base: position 24,539 of record JANHFL010005063.1, read on the forward strand.
AAGTTTCTAATTTTGCTATTTAACAGTAGGGTAAGAGGCATTAGGTGGCGCAGTGGTTAGAGTGTTGAACTGCAGGCCACTTCTGCTGATTCAATCTAGCGGTTCAAATCCCACTAG
>JANHFL010005063.1:28782-48566 GCA_032468155.1 Oxyrhabdium leporinum
GAATGCTGGGTATAACCTAGGATTGGGGAATGTGATTGATGATGGTCAAAAGAAGGTGGTTCTGAATTTCTCTTTTGAGTGTGGAAAAACCTGGGCCTTCCGATTCAGGTTTTTCCCAAATGTGCCAACATGGTTTCTTTAATAAGCTCTTACTTGGATTAATTCTTATCTGAGTGCTGAGTGATTTATTGGAACTTAGATGGAACACTGACACATCATAGCTGAAAATGGAGCCTGGGAGGACCACACATGGCCCTCCCGGGTTCCATTTTTGCTAGCAGAGGAGTGCAGGACATCGAGCTGGCCATGCCCATCTCAGATCCCCAAGGTCAAACACAACCCTGATGTGATCCTCAATGAAATCGAGTTTGATACCCCTGATCTAGACAATACAGGGGCAAACATCAATACTAGGAACAACATACTCCAGAAATTATATGGAACTAAATGGGGAGCTTCACCTGCCATCTTCAGGTCATCATACCTAGAGTTGGTCTACTCCGGAGCAGAATACTATGTCCCTATAAGGCTTAACAGTTGCCATAGAAAGTTAGATGCTAGACTTAATAACACTATGAGGATTTATAAGTGGATGTATTAATACTACTTCACTTGCTGTCTTCCTGCTCTGTGCCATATAGCACCGCCAGCTTTACCAAGGCAAGGTGCATTAGTGAGAGAATACAGAAAAAATGTGAATTTGCTCCTACCTGTGTATGCCGACCTTCTTCATTTATCAGCAGGAAGACTCAATTCCAGGAAGCCCCCACCCCATGGCACTTGCACAACGTCTGCTCAACAACTTTAACAAAAATTCCTAATGGAAAACCAAATGGATTTCTGAATGCCCAGTCATAGGAAGACATATAAATGATCTCACAAAAATGATGCCAGGCTTTGAACTATCAGCAATGGACAATCTTCAATAGGATTATCACCTCCCATAGTGTCTGCGGGGACTCTCTGTGTAAATGGGGCATAGTATCCTCCCCTCAGTGTGATTGTGGGGTTTCACATCAAACAGTAGATCACATCATGATGGGCTGTAAGCTGAGGGCATATATCGATCAAGTATCTGATTTTCTTTTAGTATAAACAATGATGTGCTTCAATGATTAAATGCCTTAGACATTGACACTTAAACGCAGATCTTTTTAACATTTATATTTTATTGGGTTCCACTAATCTAGTTGAAATGCTAATTTATATTGCTAGTCCATGTATGATTTGCCACATACCAAATAAAAAAGCAAAATAAATAAATTGCCAAACCTCCCTGATTAGCTATTCAGCTATGTTTTCATAATTATTTGTTTGCTAGAGCTCATTATATAAAAAACATCATCAGATTTGCTCTCAGTATTGACAATGAAAGTATGGCCTGTTATTCTAGGATCTTGGAGGAAATAAATCATGATGCATTCCTGTATTTGTCAAACTAATCTGTAAAGTTGCATTCCAACTTTAAAGTCCAAGGCATTGTGCAGTGCAAAAAATGTGGCAGCGTAGCTCTCAGCAATTTAACAACATTACACGTTTAAACTGTTTGTTCTGAAAGTCAACACATTATTTTTAAGAGTAAGTGTGCATTTAATTATTATATAGATAGATAAATTAGACACATATTTAAGCATGTCCCATCTATTTAGATTTTAAAAAAACAACATCATGCCCTGAATAATGCAAAAACAATATGGATAAAAATTACATGCACACAAAAACATTTATTTTTATAATTTACTAACTTTTTTTCTTTCAGACACTATTAAAATAGATGTTATAGGCCAATACGGTATTAATATAGTTTCTCAAGGCCATGTATACTTTCCAAATTGCATCACCAGATAGGGTCAAATGTCAGTAGCATATATATACTAATATAGCTTTTATAATTTAAGTGATGAATATATTTTGCTTGCTAAATATGAAAGGTTAGCTAAGTCTTAATTCCACAACCAATTTCATGACTTGTTTTAACAGCCCTGATAACAAGTAAGTAGGTTCCAAGTGATAAGCTTTACTCACTACTACTTTGTAGTTTATCCACGAACCAAACCATCTCAAAGTATTTCAGAGTTTCAAAATAGTAAAGTTTATACATTGTGGAGTGAGAATTAAGATATAAACTAGTGAGAGATCATGAAAGCTCGTTGAGTGATTTTGGCTAATTATTCTCTCTCTATCTAACTTTCCTGATAGGATTAACTACTATAGAGAAAACAGAACAAGAGGAAATGCTATTTGTACCACATGAAGCATCTGAAGGAAAGAAGGCAGGATATAAATGTAGTAAGTAATGTATTTGGGAAAAGGCATTCAAGCAGAGATGATGGAAAATGTTCATTAGTTATAGTTACAATATTTTAAATACTAGGGAAATTAGAATGTGAACATGCGCATCTTAGGAAAAATTCATACAAAATATACAACTATATTCATAAAATCTTACATAGCTATAATACGACTGTCTGGTTACAGTTTTAAAGCAGCCTTTAGCACCTGAAACAATTATGCTTCATTCAATGAACTGTTATGAAACAAACCATGTTTTAGTTAAATTTGTGCACCCATTCCATACATTAAAGTTATATGCAATAAACAGATTAGTCCATTATTTAATTTACTTATTGTAATGTTTAATTTACTTATTGTAATAAAGCTAAACTCAACAATTCCACACATTCCTTCCATGTTCTATTATGCTGAATGATTAAAGATATGCCTAATTAACAAGAAATTTTAAAGATCCAATTTAAGTAAGAGAAAAAAATATTTGTGTCCTAATTATTAAATTAGGATACAGTATTCCTCAATTTACAGTTCTTTTAGTGACCTTTGAGTTTAGAACAGCACTGAAAAAAATGACTTATGACTGTTTTTCAAACTTATGACTATTGCATCCCCCCTGCCCCCATGGTCGCATGATCAACATTCGGACAGTTGGTAACTGAAATTTATGATGGTTGCAGTGTCCCAGGGTGACAGTTTATATGTTATGGTAAAAACAGCCCTAACTGAAACAATAGGTTAAACTTTCTAGCTATAGAGTGAACAGAAAAAAAATCATGTCAATAAAACTTTGATCAGAGAAAATATAATTTTATAGCCTTACATCTAAAAATTAACGTATCATCATACTTCTGAGAAAACATACTCAGAAAAGCTGATTTATCTTTACCTTCAGTCAATACAATTTTACTCCAATGTGGAAGAAGCAATTTATATGACCTGAAGAGAAACCAGAGTATGCACTTTTGCACTCAATAATAAATAATTTCCATCAAGCAAAAATTTGACAATTGCAAGTGGTCTAATTATATAGACCTAAAGATAATAAATGAGCTGTATCTACAAAGGTAAAAATTAAATTTAGTTTAAAATAAAGTAGTGCAAAGCTATAGACCATTAAGTACAATCAAGAAGCTCATAAAATATACTTATGAAGGTGATATCCTTCTTTCACTAATGTTCTCTAGGACTTGGTACTTAAAATATAATATCTGTGACTTGAAAAATATGTAGTCTCAAGGCTATTAGTGACTGATAAATCAGGGGTCACTACATATCTAAAGGCAAGCAAGGAGAACTGAGGGCCCATTCAGTAGTGTATCCCAAAACATATGCCAAAAATAACTGATGTCAATCTGCAGAGGTTCTATTTCTTTCACAATTGGAAATGAAAACAGAAAAGAAAATGATTAGGGACAAAGGATAAGTGTTGTGCCCAGGTCAACAATGACCTATTTAGATAAGAAGAAACAACACAAGGAGTTATTTCTTGACAAAGAAGTGGAAGAGGACTTTCTATGCAAAAAAAAGAGGTGGACTGGAAGAATATGTAAAAGGAATCCATAAACCCAATTATCTTGGTCAAATATTACTCATAAGGGAAGCAACGGGAAGAATGAAAGTTTGTGAAGCTCTCCATGGAATCCCATCACAGAAGTTGCAACTGCAAAGAACTTTCATTGGAATTTGACATGGGTTATCTTAGAAGTTTCTCATTCTTATTGCTTTTTTGTATGCTGTCTACTCTAAGATTTTGCCTGTGTGCTTAGGGAACGTAAACTGAATCTAGGTCAATAAGAGATAATCCTGATCGATTTATAGCAGTCTTAAACAGATAATCAAAGCTATTTATGAAGCCTGGAGTATATGTTCCTAGCACAAGTGCAAAATGAAATAATATAAAGAAAATTTGATCTAATCTGTAAAAGACAAGAAAAAGGAGCATAACAATCTCTTTTGAACTGTTCAGAAGTGAGAAGCAAGTAAATTTGTTTGAGTTAAAGAATTGTAGTTGTAGTTGCTGACTAGCCAGAGGTTTAAATAACGTAACCAAGGCAAGACAGAACTGTAATGTTTATCTTCTGCCTCTCAAAGAAGCAATTTCTTTGGATTCCTTTCTTACTTGAAATTTTTGTTATACGAGTGGATGTGAACATTTAACATTAGTACTCTTTCTCAATATGAAACAAAGCTCCCAAAATTAAGAATCATAGAAAGCATGTAAACTATCAGAGGAAAAGAATGTAGAATCCATGAAGGACATATCTTTTAATAAACCAGCCAAAATTCTTTAATTATTATAAGACTTTTGAGTTTCTTAGAACCCTTATTAGGCAGTATAATGATAAACTCCAGTGCAGGGGAGAGATTGTGGGTAGCAGAGAGAGACAGAAGAAATAAATATGACCTTTCATACCACTATTAATACTGGGAACTTAAATACCCTAGTGGCATAATTAATATTTTTTCAAAGCTTCTTCAAAATAATGTACTTGTTAGCTTTGCCATTTCAGTGAAGAATAATTGGTATACTAAGCCTCATTCTATCAACAAAAGCTATTAAAGATCATAAAATATGCCAGGTTTGACTGATTAGTCATTCCTGGGGATGGGGGGAATATACCCATTTAGATATAACAGATAAGTATTTGCAAAGTAAATCTTTTGTCATATGATATTACTGGCTAAATATAGTAAACAAATATGAGTTAATACATTAATACTGAAGCCTCAGAAGAGCAAATCTGAGTGAAGCATCTCAGCTGCATGTTGTTGGGATTTTTTTTTTTTTAAATGGTATGGTGTTGATTTTGAATTAGGTTGGAAACCTGTTAATTGGGAAACAAATAAAAACATTTGATTTAATACATTTAGAAGTTATAATGGAGTTCCTTTTATCTGGTAATATACCAATTCACTGAAAATGGTTTTGGAATCTTGACCTTTTCATTTTTCAAACAGCTGCTCAACAATTAACACAAAAGTGTGACCAGAAGTAATGCAGCAGCCTTTATTCTGGATCAAAGTTTTGTGGACTTCCAGAATTCCAAAGCCAGTATGAGGTGAGAAATCAAACTCCTGGCCCAGAGCCGGATGTGTCATGCCCTGGCCATGCCCACGCCTGGTTTAGGAAAGGGGAAAAAAGTCCCGATATGTCACGTGATGCCACCGTGACGATGTGAGTTTGACACCCTTGTCTTGGATGATTAAGATGCTCCAGAAGCTCTCTCCCTCCCTGGAGACCATTGTGTGAGAAGTTCAAAAATTCTTAACATGTTTTCCAAACTAAAAAAAAAAAAAAGGGTGGGGGGAGGTTTCTCACTTTAGGGTTAAAAAAATGAATATATTATTCCCCACAGCAAAGAGTAGCAGAGATGGTTAAATTGATTCTTTTGTCCAAAGAAGAGGATATGTCTAACCTTGTCTCTATTCTGAAATTGCTTCCGGATTTTTTGCTTGCAACAATTTTTTTAAAAAAAGATGAAACTTTGATTTGTTTTTGTTAACTAGAGAGACAATGAAATGGCTTGTACATACTGATGTGAAAAAGCAAAAGGTTGTGGTTGTAATGTTATTATCTTCTACTGTGCTAAAGAGAGTCGGAAGTTGGTGCCTTTTCCTTTCCTTTCCTTCCTTTAACTATATCTCATTTTTCTCCTCTCCCTTTTGTTAGTTTTCCATATCTTTTTTTTTCTTTGTATTTTATACTTTGATAAACTAATAAAAACTTAATAATAAAAAATTCTTAACATGTTTTCCCAAGCCATCCAAGTTTCTTCCAATCTAAATATCTCAGCTGATTGTGCACTGTCGACCCAACATTTATTTAATTTATTTAGGCTCTCAGCAGAGGTACTCCCCTTACCCTATCCTCCCTTACTTTGAGATATTTTTTTTGGTGAAACATTAGGATTACAAGAATTCTTAAAAGCATAGATCGATTGTAAAAAGAACCTTATTGAAAAAAAATGTCTTTCCTGCTTTTAAACATAAACAAATAGAAGCTTTGCGGCAAAAATTGACTTTCTCTGCAACAAAACAAGAAGTTCTTTGTTTATTGAGCTGCTGTTGCTTTTCAGTGTTTCACATTTAAAGTAAAAGCAGAGTTTCAGAATTTGTGGAAACACTGTGGTAACAAATTCCTTTTAATTTAAAGAGCTGCTGACAGGTGCTACGTGTGCGCCTATGCAAATTCCAAAGTACTTTTTTTCCTTCAAAACTAAAGTATGGCATGATAATAATTTGCAAATGGCCAGATGAATGTATGCGGCATGCATTGAAAATAGGGATGGATGGATGGAGCAGGGGTTGGGGAAAGCAATTTGTTTTGTTCACTTTTGTGTAGGGCAAGGATAAGGATATTTTAATTTTAAACCAGCAGATATAGGAACTCAGGGAATAAGATATTGTTTGCCCATTTTTTAAGCTCGTCTTCTAGTTAGCTGGAAAACGAACTCACAATGTGTCCCACCTGTTTGTCAGTGTTCTCAGAAGAAACATAGATGACTGTTTGAATGCTTCAAGCTGGCCTATGAAGGATTAGGTCTGGAAACAGAATGAAATGATTGTTATACCATTTGAATGCACCTTGATATTTATAAGTCAGGTTTTCCAAACTATCGATCAGATTTTTTGCAGTCATTTCATCCCACGACCCAACAAGCCTTCCTCAGCAATACTGAGTTGTCATGCAGCTCTTGTGGTTTCTAAAAAAAAAAAATGGACTTGGTGGGTTGGTTGGCATTTGTGGATTTCCTGTGAGATGTTGTTTAATTGATTACTTGGAATGATGTTGTTTCTATTTTGATTGGTTGCTTGCAATGTGCAGGTGCCTGACTGGGATGCATTGACTATTGCAGGCCATCTATTATTTTATATAGCACTTATCCTGGCTTTATGCCTCTAGAAAATTTATAAATATATATATTTGTGGTGACATGATCTTGTTTTCCTTCTAGTCTTATGTGTTTTACCTTATTCATAAAAATATTTTACAAAAAGTAAAATGAAAAGCAAGATCTAACCACTTGCTTGATTCCCATACTGTAATAATGCAGAGGTTTTTATCTTATTTATTTGTATCACACCTTTATTATTGCTATGAACAATTCAAGGCAAGGAACATATCCAACACACCTTCTACCTCCTATTTTCTCCACAACAACAACCCTTTGAAGTATAGTGGGCTGGTTGTTGTGAAGATTCTGATGAAAGTCAGGTGAGATCCATATTTTTTTTCAGATGATGTTTTGTTACTGCTGCTAGTTACCACATATTGAAACATTTTAGATTGTACCAATACAGAGAAGACTGAAGAAACAGATTTAGAGGCTATAAAATGTACAGCCATCTTGATTCTTGTGGACTTCAGGGATATAACTTGAAGCTAAAACTCTAATTTTCTTACCAACAAGTTTTGGTAAGTAGACAACAAGTTGTCTTCTTCTGGAATAATTTTCCAAATCTTGTCTATAATTAGCGTTAGGGGCAAAACAGAGCTGCAGGACTTCAAGACAAATCTTTCATGTAGCCTGCAAAAAAATACATGTCCTTTGGACAGCAACAACAGCACAGATTTTTCTGGATCTTTTTTTGCTGCCTCTTAGGGCATGCCAAATTTTATAACTTTCAATTTCCCAACATTAGGAGTGCTCAAAAGCTGTGACATGCATTGGGGACTGTAAATACTTTACCTTAACATAATTTACTTTACTTTAATATAATTTAGTTGGTGACCTTAATATAATTTAGATAAGTAGCTTGGTAAGTAACTACATAAATATCGTAACTTTTTAACATTTTTGTTTGTTTCATTTGCTCTCCTATGGTAATCTGCAGATTGATATGTCTGTTTTCTTGCCATGATTTCTACATAGTCAGAAGGCAGGCAAACAGTGGAAAAGGGGGGGAGGATAGGTCTTATAGTAAATCACACAAGTGGCTGGAGTATCCAGGAGTCACTCTGCCTGTGGGTGCTTCCTACCTGTTTTGTTTTCACAAGAGCTTTTCCTTTTGTCTTCTCCTTTGAAAGAATGTTCTTCAGGCAGGAGCTCAGGTTTTTTTTTGCCTATCTCCATTGTAAATTGTGTTGGTCTATGGTTGCAAAGATCGGGAATCTGGTAGAACCTTTTCTGAACAACAGATTGTATTAAAAGGCAGACACTTTGCTACCTATATTATATTCTATGTGTTAAAATTATAAAGGTTTGCTTCATCAAGTCTTGTTCTAGTTCCCAGTATTTCAAAAATATCTTTCTTTGAGAAGATTATGGGCCCATAACATATTCTATGAAATACTGAGAAAGGGTTGGTTATAAGTCAAAGATTAGGAAAGAAAGCGTAGTGTAATGTAGTCTGGATTCCCAGGAGGCAGAGGTTGAATTCCAAAGGACCAAAAGCCAGCAAAGTTTAGGTAGTTAGGTTGGGATAGAATTAAGATGGCTGTTTCCTAGCAATTCTTAGAGTATAGATTTAATGATGGAAGTAGTTGAAAGTAGTTTGGTAAGATTTCTATCTATAGACAGGAACAATAAAGTAAACTGCTCAGAAGTAGTTTTGCACATCTTTCTTGATTCACAGGGGTCGACAGAAAGCATATTCAGAATGGGAACAGAAAAGTTTCAGTCCACAGGAATGTTGGAAAGATTACAATTTTCTCTTTGGTCTTTCAAGATCAAAATGCTTCAGAACTTTTGATCTAAGAACTGATGTATGACTTAAGAACCAGGAAAGAACAAAGGAAATTGAATTCTCCAAAACAATTATTTCTCAACCTCAATAACTTTAAAACATGTGGACCTCAATTTCCAGAATTCCCAACAGCATGCCAGAAGCTGGGGAATTCTGGGAGTTGATGTCCACACAATCTAAAGTTGCCAAGTTTGAGAAATGCTGTTAAAATCACAGCAGACCCAGAATCATCTGCCAATTAAAGATTCTATTCATTTGCATCCACGAGACCTAGATCAAGCCAAATACATTTAGAAAGCTGTTTTAGATCTCTGTGAGAAATTATCCACAATTTAAAAAGTGGAGGCCCAAGATAAAGAGAGGACTACATGTCAATGAAAAGCAGAAAACAACTTGTTATTTGTTCTGTACTTAAATTTTCTACTTCAAAATCAGGACATTACAGATTGTCTACTGGAAAGGAGAGACAGACTGAACTTTTACAACAGTTTAATTTGCATTACTCTGAGAAAGAAAGAATTACAGAAGATTTGGCTTGCAAAATCCAACACAAAAACAAGTGGTGCCTCTATTGCAACAGTTTAGGGTTACTTGCAAATTAATTGTCTGAGAAACGGGAAATAAAGTAAACTGGCCCAGCTAAAATGCGTGAATATGAATTGTTGTAGCAAGGGAAAAGAAGATGGTGAATAAATTGCTAAATTAAATCAGAAAGAACTCCCCAGATTGTACTTTCGCCATCGTAAGATGGGGTATGTATTAATTCTGGTGCCACAAATAAACTTTACAAACAACCTCGTTAAATGGAATGAGAGATTTGTTGGTCTCATATCAGCCCTTTTTTAAAGCAAATGGACAAAAGCTCCTTTCAGTTTAATCAGGGTCAGCAAAATTTCATTGGGTTCCAAGTAAAGGAAAGGAAAGAACAGTTTAAAAATTCAAGATGCACATAATGTCCCACATTAAGAATCCAGTCTGTTCTTAATAAAATTCATGACACAGAAGTAATGTGGACTAAAACGTAGGACAACCATTGTGTAGACAACCATTTCTCAACCTTAGCAACTTGAGGATGTGTGGACTTCAAGTCCCAGAATTCCCCAGTCAACTCTTATTCTTTTCCCATTTTAGACTAGTAAAAAAGAACAGAAAACAAGTTCAAATATTTCCTCCCAACTCTGAATTCCAAAGGGGAATACCAACTACTGAAGTCTCAGAAATTCTGGAGATTCCAGTTGCAGTGTTTAATCTTCAAGTGTTTCTAATATTATTTCACTTTATTCCAATTGCATGAAATTCACAACATTCAAAATATTTAGATAGCACAACATTGGAACACCTTGTTATTTTATAGTATATAGTCATAGCAGATTTGGTAAAACTGTGATTCAACCCTCTCTGAATTTATAATTAGAATTGTAGGTGTGATTTCTTTCAACCATAACTGTAGGCCATTTTCGATTGTTAAATTGTCTAAATTGCCATGGTTGACTTATGATTTGATTTGGCAACTAAGAATCGAGTAAATTCTTCATTAATCAGCTTAGCCTTATATCCTCAATTATGTGTAATAACCTCAAAATCAAGGATGCATTTTCCTTATTTTCTTATAATTTAAAAATCTCTTTACTTACTGAGGATTCTTTTCCCCCTCCTAAAACTGTTTTCAACAGCATGTTTCAGGACACAGATCTTAAAATTGACATCTATGTTATTTTAAAACACCACATTAAAATATAGTCAGTTTATTGATTGTGAATGCACTAGCCATTCTAAATTGAGGAAGAATTTAGTTACTACATTTTTCATGTTGAAAATGGTTGATATGGTTCTTGAAAAATAAGTGGGAACACTGCAATTTTAGGTTTCTGTACTATACTATAACAATCACATTCTGCAACTATAGTTCCTAAAACTTGCAAGATTCTATCAAGAACTGTTTTGATTAAAATAATTGTCAATAACAGGAAATTGTAATGGTAAATACAGCAAGTCACAAAATAAAGCCAGAAAATATTAGAAGATAATTAAAACTGAATGTTTTTATTAAGATATGTGAGAGAGAGAGCCAATTTGGTCTAGTGCTTAAGGCACTAAACTAGAAGCGAGGCGGTTGTGAGTTCTACTCTGCCTGAAGCAAGAAAGGCAGCTGGGTAATTTTGGGCCATTTATTCTCTCCCAGCCCAATCTGCATCACAGGGTTGTTCTGGGAAAAATAGGAGAAGGAGAAATATTATGTATATTTGCTGCCTTGAGTTACTTAAAAGTAACAAAGGTGGGATATAAACAAGCAAACAAACAAATAATCTGCTGCAAGTTAAAAAAGGAAAAAAAATACATGTTATTTCAAATATTCTATACTTTCTGTGCAAAAAATTACAAAGTAGAAATCTTCCAGCATAATTAATAATAACAATTATATTTCACCATATAGAGATCCATTTTTGATTAAAAAAGAAACCCAGAAGGAAATGTATCTGCCAACTAGGTGAAAAAGCAAAATAATTGGTTATAATCAAGTTTCTTTATGGCAAATTTCCTTTTTGATCAGTTTTGAACTACTGGAACAGTAATTGTGAGTTCCTGAATGTGAAAATATTTTTTTTTTAAGAATGTATACATTTCAAGTTAATCTATTTCCTGAGTGATACTGAAAAAAAAGCTTCTATATATCCATATTTCCTTCAATCTCCACACTCTTTCATGGGTATTAAAGTGAGAACCATACCAAAACCCACCAAAAAGTTGTTGCATGTATTGTGGAATATCACTGGGTATGGGCTAGAAAGAGTTCATTCTTTCGATAGAAGGAATGACCAAAGGACCAAAATATATATTTCTTCCTGTCCCCTGAGAGAAAATTCTGCCAGTAAGGAGAATTACTTTCACTTGTATAAAAAAAATCAAATACTTCTTGCTACCATTAATGTCACTATAAAATCAACATTGAAGCATGGTAGTGGCTATGCACAATTAGAGTGGACATTAGCCCTGAAGTGCTATACAAGCATTTGACACAAACACCTGAATACTCCATTTCAAGACAGGATTTTTAGATCCATAAATTGATGACCAGGTAAAACTCTGGTAAATACAACTATCAATCTGAACAAAAGGAAGTAATCTAACGAAGCAAAGTTTCTTATGAATACAGATTGGCTTGCCAGGTAGTTGCTTCTTACCTGACAGATAAGTACCAGAGAACCACTGATTTAGGAAGGCTATGACATTCGCTCCTCACACTAAACAAATCATGGCCCTTTAGAGGATATGTTTATTTTTGGTGGAGTAAGCCATTAAGTCAGCCTGTTGCATTTTGTAGCCGGAAGAAAAAATGCCTGGGCACTGAAATCTTAAGACAGATGGGAGAGAACTGTTGCTGGGCCATATCTTCTGATATGTAGATTCAAAAATGGATGCTGCTATCTATTGTTAATTATTAAGAGTGCAGTGCAATCCCTGTATACAGCAGTTCTAAGAAGAGAGCATTCTGGGCCAAATTCTTTCTATCATATTTCATAGAGGTTAGGCAATGAAGACAACATGTATTGTTTCATGCTGTGTGGTTTTGAAGAAGCTGACTACCATTTGGAAATCATTAGTCTTAGCAATAGGAATATTCCAAATAGACTTCCGGTTGATGTTGTGGTGGCAATGGCTGGAAAATAGCGGAGCACTGTCGGGCTTCGTGAAATGCAGCCGGCAACTGCTTGCTGGGAGACCCTATGGGCTTAAGACACCCTGTAGGGGTGGTAAAGAAAGGAAAGGCGTTTCATCGATTGTGAGGAAACCACAATTTCCTCGCTGATCTGAAGAAAGCTCTCCTGAACAGCAGTAGGGACGACGACCTTTTTGATCTGTCACAAGCTGGGACACTAAGATCTTGTGCTGGAGTGGTGCGTGGACATAGCAGTGAAACTGGGTGAGATAACTTCTAACCCTTACACCAAAGCTAAAAACTATAAAAAATAACCTCAAAATAGTAAGAAAGCAGCAATTGGATTTATGGAGAAGGATTAAAGACTAAAAATTAAAGAGAAAGACTAAAGATTAAAGATCCAGACACAAAAGAAATATTCAAAGGATATTTCAAACTAGAGAAAGACTGGAAATAGTTAAATAACATTGTGAAAAGTGACTATTGGGAGAAATTGCTTTTCTAAACTTTATTTTTAACTACCCTGCATGGATGACAGTTAGCTGTTTTGACCTTTATACTTTGTTAAATATTGGAATTGGGAGCAGGAGAGCCATCTACTGGAGGAAGAAGATTACTGCGATGTGAAAAATTTGAAGGAAAGTGCTGAAAGGAGAAAAAACAAATTACAGTGCGAAACTATTTAACCTTAACTTTATCATTGCAGACAATTAGGACACCTTGAAATATTTACTGAGCGGTCAGAATATGTTTGAGGCAAATTGAACTATAAATACTAAAATACTAAAACCTTATTAAACTTTCATTGAAAGAAGAGAAAAGAAGAAAAGATAAATAAAACTTTAAAGTTTGGACAATTGGGAAGGAGAAAGCTGGAAATTACAAAGACTGTAAAATAAAATGTATATCTTCTAAGGACTAGAAGCCCAGAAGTGTTGGAGGAATCAATTTGGGATTGTTAAATTTTATTAACAATTTACTCTTTTGGAGTTTTTAGATATTGGGATACTGGAATATTAAAGATACATTGAGTAACTTGAAATATATTAACTTGGTTCAAAATGATTCAACAGGAGTCAATAGAATTCTATGAAGAAATGCTAATGATGGTTAAAAAAAAATTGGGAAAATATGATGAAGAAGTATAAGGAGATGAGGTGATCATTTAATGATAAAGAAGTGAGTGTAGAAGACCCTCAAAGAATGGTGGAAAAAGATGAACAAAATATTCAGATAACGGATGATAAATCAGAAGGGGGGGAGGAGACAAATCAAAATAAGCTACAAAAAATAAAAACAACAAAAAGACAATAACAATAAATACTAAGAATCAAATAGACAATCCCCTAAAAGTTTACAATAGTATAAAGAAAAAAAGGAGAACTTCCCAAAAAGGCAGAGGGAACATTCAGTCTGTGTAGAAATGTTAGAAAAAAAATATAGGATCCCAAGAGAGAAATATAAAACAATCATCAAAAAATCAATAAATGATGGAATTCTAAAAAGGCCGAGAGATGACAGATAGAGACATAAGATTCTGTAATACTTTCATTGTATTAAAAACTAATGGATAAACTGGGAAAATAGCAATACATGTGTAGATACATAATTTATTATAATCATAAATATATCAGGTTAGGAGGTGGAAGATTCTGATTAGGCATACCTAAATGATTAACAATGGGCAAAATTTTTAGGATTACAAATTCAGGGGACTCAGAGATATAATCTCGGGAGTGATTGAGTTTTATTAATAAATGGTTTTATTGGTGTTTATAGAAAATTGAGTTTTTGGAAACATGGTAGTTTTTGAGTAATATTTTAAATACTAAAATATTGATGATTTAACAGAGGTCAACAAACACATTGTAAGAAATGTAATTGATGGTTAAATATAGTATTATAAAGAGAGAACAGTATTATTTAAAGATAAAGAGGTGAATATGGAAGAACCTCAACAAGTGGGGGGGAGTACCAATTGGGAAAATAGTAGTATATATAGCAATATGTAAAAAAAATATTATAATTATCATGAGTACATTAAGGTTAGAAGTTGGAAGATAAAAACTATGTTATAAATAATTGTATTACTATTGACAGCACTGTTTAAAAAATGTATTGACCCAGTCATTACACTGTCCACAAATTATGTAGGTTGTTAAAGAAAAACTGCAAATAAAACATATACCAACAAAAACAAAGGAATATTCCAGATAATAGTTAGGTGATGATAAGGTGGGGATATGTGTCTAAAGATTATTGCTTCCTTTGGAAATATTTCAATCCAAGTTTTTGAGAACATTTTTTTCAAGCAGCTGATTGCATCTTGGACATGTTCCTTTGTCATGAAGCAGGTCTACTTAAAATCAAAACTTCCAGATTTTAATCTTTTCCCATGTCCTTTTTTTCCAGTCAATTTGATCCCTTTAATATGACCAACATTTTTCAGTCTTTCTGGTGCCAGGCAGCATATTCTAAAACTTTATGGTTTGAGGGGCTATGAATGTGCACTAGATCATCTCAAACAGCAGCCCATTGACTTAAAGGTGCAATCAGATTTTTCTGTTCTACACAGAAACATCTTCTTCAACCATTCTGCACATTTTCTCCAACTAGATATCATAGCTGCCTAAAAACCCCAAAATTCAAAAGGGTTTTACCTTGTTCAGTTAGATTCAGTCCTTCCAACAGCTGTTATTGCAAGGAGATACCAAAAGATCCCCTTTGAACAGAGACTCTGTCCTTGCAGTGGAGAAATAATTAAAATGTTGGAACACGTTATTCTGTACTGCCCCCCTCTACACAGGTGCTCACCAAGAATTATCATCTTTATTTTACTTGTCTCTTACTTGTTTAATCTTACTTGTTTAATCTTGTTAGTATGGGATAAATCTGATTTTATTTCCTTGACGACAGCTAAGTACAGTTTGTATAGTTTATATAGTTTGAGCAATATGCCATACTATTTCCTCTAACTCTTTTTAGATATTTCAGAACAATTATATTGGCTTGAAAAATAAATCCCAATTGTACAAAAAAATTGTTGTTCACCGAATGCCAGCACATGGAATCTTAATTTACACTTCTCTCCACAGTGGCAAAAATAATACTAAGACAAACAAACAGATGATAAGAGATTATCCCCATTACATTCTAGATAAAAGCTATGAACTTATGCACTGTAAAGCAGGGGTACCCAACCCCCAGGACAAGGCTGATTCTGGGTCACATAAGTGGCGTGAGTTCATTTGCACAGTTCAATTTGCGTGAGTGGCGGGCACTCGCGCGCATGAGAGAAGCTCCATTTGTGCGAGTTGTGGGTGCATCATCTGCTCATATAAACGGAGCTCCATGTGCATATGTGAGTGCCCACTGCTCGTGCAAATGCTCACACAGAACCGTTTCCTCGCTCTCTTCCTCCCCCCCCCAGGAAGTTTGGGGACCACTGCTGTAAAGAACTGATAGCTTTTGATTGCCATGGTACTAACTCTGTGGCCATTGGAGGTTTAGAATGTTCTCACAGAGCAATTTGTATAGCAAACATAAACTGAAATCCTCTTAGGATATGGAAAAGAAATTTGAAATATATTCGTTAGGCTTGTTCTAATAATTTCTTTCTTTCTTTTTTTAACCCTCATGGGACTTTATATAAAACTGTGCAGTAACGAGGGAAGGGGGAGGGAAAAAACAAGCAAACACTTACCATCATCATTCTGGGCCAAGCAATCTATGAAGGCAACTGAAACTGCAATGCTTATTGCTAACCATTTTGAAAAGCCAGGCTGCTGTAGCATTTTATGTCACGCTTCAATCAAGAGAAAGCTAGAAGAAGAGAGGGTTTATGATTAATATATTATCATTAAAACTATGCGTAAATTAACAGAGCACTGTTTCATCCAGGAAATGATTCCAAAATGTCCTGTTTTTGCAGTTTGAGAATCAAGGCTATGGAGAAAAAGTAGCACTAAAAATAAAAGCTCAGTCCATTAACATAGCCTTAAATTATCCTTCTTCTGAAATACCATAGGTGAAAGGTCTGCCATGGAAAACTCCCCAATTATCGAAATTTTTAGGAAATATATTTCCTCCTTTGTAACTTGCCCATTCATCCTTTGTAATGCTTTTAACAGCTGAAACCATCCAGTTCTTTTTGGTTTTTTTTTTAGTGTGTCTACTTCTGGAAGAAATGAGTATGGTTTGAACTTGTCCTCTCGTTGTTCATTAAAGGACATAATCACAATGCCAGTTTTTACCCATTAGCCCCTCACATTGACATTCCATTTGCATTCCTAAAATGATTCAGGAGGGCACTCATTTGACCACTGTGATTTTAGATATATCAACAACATTGTGAAAATTAGGCTTGTGAAGATTATTGAGCTAATAACGCATGTGACATATTTTGACCGCTGAAAGCGTACAATATCTAAATTGCAATGAATAGCTAATACATTCGTCCCTCTCAAGCAGACTGTTGTTACAAGCTGCATTTGGATATACAGGTACTCCTCGATTTATAACAGTTCATTTAGTGACATTCAAAGTTACATGATCACTGAAAAAGTGACCTATGACCATTTTTCACACTTACAACCGTTACGGCATCCCCATGGTCATGTGAACAAAATTCAGGTGTTTGGAACTGACTCATATTTATGATGGTTGCTGTGTCTCGAGGTCATGTGATCACCTTTTGCAACCTTTTCACAAGCAAAATCATTGAGGAAGCCAGATTCACTTAACAATTATGTTACTAATGGAACACATGCAATGATTCACTTAACAACTGTTGCAAGGTGGGGTAAAACTCACTTAACAAATGCCTCACTTAGGAACAGAAATTGTGGACTCAATTGTGGTCATAAGTTAAGGACTACCTCTAAATTAATACCCTGGCCATGCTATCTAAAAATGATGGAATCTAGGCAACATTTTGATGGTTACGATGTTCCCACCTCCATTACAATAGCATTGCCCAATCTTAAATTCATAGTTACTTTGTCACAAATACTTACCTAAGTCTTTCTGCAAATTAGCAATCATAATGAAATGACGAGTTATACTGCCACGTCCCCATTGTGTAAAAATAAAACTGAATAAAGCCTAAAATTAAACATCCCCCCAAAAGCAACAGAAACAAGAAAACTAAATAATAAAGGAAAGGAATAAAGGGTTATATTACAATAATCTCAGTGTAGTTTTTATAGCAATGCAGTAGGACACTACAGGATTAGCCATCTAATTTATTTATTTATTTATTTTTCTGTCGTTCCATAATTGTGCAACTATATGTCTTAGCTTTGTGAGCTGACTTCTTTTTTTGAGTCTATTTTCTTTCCATTATTTCTTATTGTTTCTTTCTATTTTCTTTCTTATTGTTCAGCAATTGCTAACATCAAAACTATTCTACTTTCAGACTAAAATCATTTCAACCACTGCTATCCTTTCTCTCACAGAAGTCAATTTTTTTTTGTCTTTTCTATCAAAGCTCTACTGGGAATTGACAAGAGAGCTTGACTGAACACTCCTGATATTTCAACTCCCCCCCCCCCCCTGGTAGACAGGGAAAACAAACAAACAAACCCAGCATCAAGTTGTTTCAATTAGCTAAATATATGGGAACATTTAGGAAATAAATAATGATATATTTGAAGTGCAGCTAGAATTCTTTTAAAATGTGGAGGTAGAATAAAGAAGAATGAAAATGGACAAAGTAGATTTGTCTGAAATGGTGGAAGGTTTCCTACATGAGCAGAGGATTGGATTAGAAGGCCTCAAATGTCCCTTCCAACTGTTATTCTGTAAAGAATGAAGGATGACAAAATTGATTTTAGACAAGTATAAACTATATAACACAAGTATGATAATTCTCCCATTCAGTCTCTTGGTGAAAAGTCATTTCCTGACTTTTTTCAGGATGCTTTTAATTACAGCTAGAAAAAAGAAAATTGGCAGACTGCAAAGTACCAAACACAAATTAATCTGCCACAAGACCCCAAAGGTTTCACAGGGTTACATCTTGTTTTCCTTCTAGCTTCTGATTCTCCTTGTCTCCATAGCATCCTTCATTTCACTTCATTTTTTCAGGACATTTTGAGACTGCTTCCCACACATATTCTGAATTTGTCCTCTGAACCCAGGTCTATTGCCTATCTACCCATTTAGCCCAGGTTTGAGGCAAGAATACAAAATGTACCTACATTTGCTTAAAATAATCATTTAGAAATAAAAGGTGAGAAGCCTTTGAATGTTATTTAATGAATTTTTAAAAGTATTTTAGAGAGGACTATGTGCATGTTTATCTAATGTCAGTAAAATGCCTTGTGGCATTTTTGTGAACAAAAAAGTTCTATATATTAAGAATTTCATTTAAAAAGAAACACAAATCTTCAGTGACGGGAATGAAGCTTGGTTCTAAGTTAATGAGATCAGTAGTAATGAAATGCATAGTTTTCAGGGATATGATTGCATGAAGATTTTATCAAGAAATAACAAAAATCTTTATATAAACATTTGCTTGTCACTAAGCAATGCATTCCAAGGAAATGAAGCAATAGTATGCATACAGCAATCATCCTATATATATTGTATGATAAAAAAGAAGTGCATAAAGCAGATCAGGGATCATATTAATTTCCTGTGGGCATTGTACTAACATCATTTTATGTTTGATTTATTTTAGGGAAGCAAAGACCAAAAAATACCTGCATATGATATCTTTTATCAACAGATATGAGAGGGCATAAGCAAATTATATGCCATCATTGATAAGATCCAGACAAGGTTGTCCCAAAAATGTCCATTTTGTGGGTTTATTAAATTATGATATGCCATAGAATAGTACTGCTTGTTTGCATTTTTGTATCTAACACGCAAAAGAAATCCATTACACTGGATGATTCAGAAAGTTCTAAAAAGTAGGAAAATAATTGCCCCTCAAGCCCTCCTAATAGTGTGTGAATCACTCAAGAACGTTTGCAAATATTTACAAAAGATAACTCATTAAACAAATTTGCATGGTAATTTTAAAGCTCTTTAATTGGTTAATTTTTTGTTTGTCCTGGTTCTAGGTGGAAATCAGAATGCATCATTCCTGTGTGTATGGGAAAAAGGAGCTTCAAATATTATTTTTCCTCCCTCCCTCCCT
>JANHFL010005063.1:72917-85563 GCA_032468155.1 Oxyrhabdium leporinum
CTAATTCTATTCCATTCCATTCAATTCGTACTGAATTAGTAAGAACTACTTCATGCAGCAAGTCATTTCCCTCCTGTTCAGTTGGCGCCACCGCCTAATCAAAACAATGCATCAATACTTTTCATGCAACTGTAACCCTATAAATTGTTCACTCTTCAGCATGACGCGAAGCAGTTTATATTAGCTCAGGAGATATATTACCCCATAATCCAATTGGATTTATTCTGAAGTATAAGGGAGAACAAAGCCATTTAGGAGCATAATGGTTTCAGCCGTCAGTATGTGAATAGTCAAGAAGTGAACACACAGCCATCCTACTATGTTTTTCTTTTATCTAGAATGCTACTAATCTGATTCATTATGACAAGATTTAAATCACAATTGGCAATATAAACCTGCTTCTAAAACATAGTACATTGTTCTGGGAGAGAATGAGTTGATACATGTTTCAAGGAAGAAGTCATTTCAGGAAATAGAAGTACATTTTAAACAAAGGATTACACGTTATGCAAATAGGTTATTTCTCCTTGTTATAAAAAAGATTTCAGTTAATTTAGAAAATAAAGGACCAGCTATAAAAATCATGGGTAAATGGGCTCTGTTCAGATGTCAGAACCACTAGGAAAACTTTGAGAAATTCTTTTTTTTTTCCTACTCAGCTAGAAATGCTAGATGTATACCATTGCATTAGACAAGTCCATTGAATAAAATATGGTTTGAAATGGGCTTGTTGGAAGATAACACTGTGAAATTAATTGTAACTTATTACTTATTAAATGTGGATGCTGTTGAATCATTTGAACTCCTGGGAACCTGACAATAAAATAAACAAAATAATTATAGTATATTTTGCTATATTATTATAGTGTGAAAACAATTGCAATAAAAAAAAACAGTAATAAGAAAAATAGACATGGGAATTAATTTCATCCACAATCCTTATAAAAAAAAAGAAAATAAAAGAAATCAAAAGTCATAAAGTCAACAGCAGCAATTTTAAAAAAAGCATAATAAAAATGAATAGCTATGAGAAACATCATATGCTAAAAGTCATCCATAAGAATTTAGCCTTCACTAACTTCTAGAAACATAGACCCTTTGGTGTAATCATTAAGGCATAAGGCTAAAAACCATCAGTTCTAGGCTCATTCCTAGGAAGGAGGCAATAGTAAACAATTTCTGAAAAACTTTACTAAGAAAACTGCAGGCTAGCTGAATGGAACTTCTAAATGGAACTTCTAAAAGAAAGCTGGTCAAAAGAATAGATGCCATAAGTGAAAACTATGCCTTTCTCATCTCACATAAGTGGACTGTAATAAAAGCAGCTTTTCTTTGGGAGTAATTTCTCAAATGGTTCAACATGGTTGGAGAACATTGTCCTGCAAGAACCTGGCAGTTAAGCCATTGTGGTTCCTTGCCCTGGGGTGACACAGATCGGCTCATTGGCTGTTTGCTATTTGTGCTTGGATGTCATCTTGTTTTGGGTTTCTACAGCTGTGCATATATTCTTTGGGTGGCGTCCAAATTGAAATAAATATATAGGGCTTTATAAATCAAAACCAAGACTCCAAACTGCATTGAGAAATGTACTGGTAACCAATGCAGGAGATATAAAGTAGGTGTAAGATAATGATTATGATTACCCAGCTGCATTTTGCACCAACTGTGATTTCTAAATTGTCTTCAAAGGTAATCCTTTGTAGGACACATTGCAAAAGTCTAACCATTACTCCATACTTATAAGTAGAACAGTATATTGTTATCAGAACTCTTCCAAGGTTGTAGCTGTATCTACAGGACATAAGATTCTTCCCCTGAACAATGTATGAACATGTATTAATTTGATCCCTCAGAAGAAAATTATGCCAGCTGTCTAAAGACTATATTCTATCCTGTCTTAGTAATAAATCTTATTAGTGGTCCTATCCTTAAGCAGTAGAGCTGTGCAGTTAAACAGGAGAGAACTTCTATAGCACAATTCAGTGTTTCCTATTTAATTCAAATTTCCACATCACTTGAAAGCTACAATCCCAATTCAGTCATGATCCAGCCAAACTCCAACAATGAAAGAAAGCAAACATTTTTAATGGTTGAAAGAACATTCATGCTCACAGAAGGACTTCTTATTTTCTTACGGACTTAAGCATGTCATTTCTAATAATATTCCATTAGTAGTACCAAAATATATAATGCTCTGAATTTGGGTTTTTATTCTGATTGTGAAGTAACAAAGGAAGGAAATTCAGAATCTTAGAAGCAGTAGGAAGCAAGAAGAAGGATGAAAGATCCATATCCACTTAGTTGCACAATGCTGTTTTGAAATAGGAGAAAATCAATAAGTGGTCATATTAGTCCTAGCTATGGGCCAGAAAAGGGTGAAGTAAGAAAACACAAACAAAATCTTTACATTTCAGTCTGGCTAGCAATCTTGAAAATTTACAAGCTACAATACTAGTGTTAAGCTAAGCTTAAATCAATTACCCAACTGAGATGGGATGAACATTCTTAATGTTGAGGAACTATATATGCAGATATAACCACTCTGTACATAAATACCTGAATATAAGCTAATATAAATAATACAAGAATATTATTTCCGCAAAGAGATTTGGATTGTTCTACTTGTTGGTCCTTCATAAATCCCCAAATACTGTTTCCAACTAGGGGACGCAACTTTTTGGGTGGGTTTTGCACAGAATGAGGACATTAGTAAATTCCCTGACGTGCACATATTTACTCCTGCTAGGGGAGAAAAAACGTTGCATTTCTGCTTATTGTGGTAAAATGGCAAAGGAATGTCAGGAAAGAGAAATGCAAAATGGAAGCTTGTTGTAGAAAACGATTGGTCTGCTAAAGTTATCAAAAAGTTATTCTATACTGCCTCCATTTTAATTCATGTTCAGATTCAACATCACCAAGTGAATTAAGTGGTAAGATTATCCACTTATCCAATTCCATCTTTATTTTCAGGGGCTCAAAAGCAATAAATTTTCTTTAGACCGCATATTATTGCTAACTTAATTTATCTATTACGGAGTTGGAACACCAATGACTACCAACACATAGAACCAGCCCAGTGCACATTTTCTGAAGAGAGAGAAGTTCCAGGATATAATCTGGGTCAGTTACCAGGACCAGAGCTTTAGTCTTCCAAGCTTTTAGACTCATGCTGGAAATGAACCACCATATTGCAAAAACACAAGCGAGTGGTCAGACAAGAATTCATTGGTAGCCTCACATTGCAATGAACAAGGAGATACATTCAATTTAACTGCTAATGAGATTGCTGACCGAGCAAGTACAAAGATAGCAGGGAAATGACTGAAGTCTAGGAAACAGCCCCCTTGTCAGTCAACAGGAGTACTGATTTACCACCAATTTATTAGGTACTTAGCTGCTGAGGACAAGGAAACTACAGCCAACAATTTAATAGCCAGCCATCAACACCCCAATCAACAAATAAAAAGCCACACACAATCAGGCCCCACATAATGCTATGCAAAGCACATATTCTGGTAGAGAGAATTTCCCTGAGGATGGGCTCCAACACTAGTCCAAAAGCTCAGAAAACTAAACCTCTGCATCTGGTGACCAGCCCAGATTGGATCATGCAACATTATCCAGGGACAAAAATATTAGCCTTCATTCATGAGAGAGAAGTGCCCTGAGGATGGGCTCCAGCACGAGCTCGAAAGCTTGGAAGAATAAACCTTTTGTTCCAGTGACTGACCCAGAATGTTCATTCTGCAATACTTTGGTTCATTTTGCAATACTTCTGACCATAAATGTACAAATGTGCTCAAAAACACATACTATGAAAAGAATGCACATCTATCTATCTATCTATCTATCTATCTATCTATCTGTCTGTCTGTCTGTCTGTCTGTCTGTCTGTCTGTCTTTGTCTGGAATGATCACTGAATCGGAATGAAAATAGAAAAAAAAACAAACAGATACTCTCATATTTATTTAATTTACTTTGCTTCTGAAAGTTAGACACATAACTTCCTGTTTCCTGAACAAGCTGTTTTAATTCCATAGTTATAAGCATACTTGTAGTCACAGTACAAGTTCAAAACTACTCTGATTAGATAGAACATTCAAAAGAGAATATTTGACCAGGTTCAGGGGCTGTAAGGATCTAGACATTCATTTCCAATCTTCTACCTGCTGATAATTAATTGAGTAAGCTTTCTCAAAGAGTCTCTCAAGCTTGCAAACTTTAGTCCTTAAGTACATAAGTCACCAAAGGAAGAACTACATTCCTGCAGCAATTAAATGATACAAAGTAATTGTTTTGAGCTTGCTTTATATGGTGCCTTGTTATGGGGTCTGTAAGAATTGCCTCTAGTTTGAAAGCTATTTTATTTACATTTCTAAGCCTTATACTCCGTGCTCCTCATTCTATCTCAAATGTTCTTGCCTAGTTAAAGCTGGACTACATCTCCCTTAGGGCCTACCTCAGACACTGCTGAGATTTTGATTGAAACCATTTTTCTGGGAAGTGTTCATCTTACTCTGTTAGATAAGTCTGCCTCATCCCCAACTTGACATATTGTAGCTTTTAATTTCTACCTATGTTACTCCCTAAACCAAGATGAAGCCTTGATTAAACTTAAACATGATCAGGAATTTAGATGTTCACAAAAGTGGGATGGTAAAGTTCTTCATTTTAATTATGCAATTGCTACCATCTCAGACAATCCTTAGCTATTTTTATAATATTAAACTGCTCCTCAGTTCCATATGTTAACTACAACTATATGTCCTGCTGTCTTATTTACACTAAAGGACCCTGATAATTGTCCAGGAGGAAGAGAAATTCATATAGTTCAGATAGACTTACAATAGTTCGTTTAGTGACCTTTCAAACTTACAACAGAACTGGAAAAAAAGTGACTTATGATCATTTTTTACACTTCTGACCCCATGGTCATGTGATCAAAATTCAGATGATTGGCTATTGACTCATATATATGACAGTTGCAGTGTCCCAGGTTCATGTGATTACCTTTGCTTCAAAGGTGAAGTCAAAGGGGAAGCCAGATTCACTTAAGAACCGTGTTACTAACTGCAGTGTATCACTTAACAACTGTGGCAAGAAAGGTCATAAAACAGGGCAAAATTCACTTAACAACTATCTCAGCAACAGAAATGTTGGGCTCAATTGTGGTCATAACTCAAGTTCTAATTAATCATTAGCACTGTTTTGCTAAGGATTGATGCCTTGTTCTTCTTCTTCTTCCTAGAGTATTCCTGCAGGTGCATGGTCCGTTTTTTGGATCATTGAACATCACTTTGCACAGTCAGCTGCGTCTGCAGGGTGCAGGCCCATGGCTTGTATATTTTTGTTGATGGTGTCTTGCCATTTCTGTTTTGGGCACTGACGAGGTTGCCGGCCATTAACGTCTAGTTGGTAGACACTCTTGGCCACGCTGGAAGGTGCTGTTCTCTGGACATGTTCATACCAGCGGAGTTGGCCTTTTCTCATCTTCTCTGTGATTGGTGCCACACCAAAATGTTGTTGAATGGTGCCATTTGTGATGTGGTCAAGAAGGGAGATGCCCAATATCAAATGGAGCATTTATATTTCCATGGCATGGAGATAACCTGCAGTCCCTATTGTTGCTACCCGGCATTCTGCCCAATTCATGTTGCTGCCCAACAAGACTGATGCCTTGTTGAGGGCATATAATTTTCTTGGCTGATAGATGGTGACCTGTGACTCTACAGTGATTGCCTCTTATGTGTTCAGTAATATTGATAGTAATATCATATAATGGCTTGTTGGAATAATGTTGTGTTTGAGAACAATTAATTGGTGGAATGGCTTTCTTCCAGAGGTCTGGTTCTCCAACATTGGAGGTTTTCAAGAAGAGATTGGACAGCCACTTGTCCAGAATGGTATAGGGTCTCCTGCTTTGGCAGAAGGTTGGACTAGAAGACCTCCAAAATCCCTTCCAAGTCTGCTATTCTGCATTCATGTGATTGTTGCATTAGATTTGGTTTCTCACTGTTATATTAATAAGAAAATAGTTGCACTTCATCTAATTTTTGTATGATTGTTTCAAACCACTACTATAAAGTTTTATTAACATTTATAAGTATTATGTACATGCACACTCAAAAGACAGAATCAACTTTGCCCAATCAATTATTTTAAGAAAATCTCCAAAAGTAAGTGAAATAAAATTAAGATCAAAGAACCTACTCCCCTTTGGGAATTTCAGCTGCATGTTGCTTGGCATTAATAAATCTATTATCTTTGGAATGCCACAAACTCAACATAAATTAGTTTTTCAAAAATACCTGAAATAATTTGTAGATTTCAAACTTTCTATCATGGTAACCTCTCTGGCTTCAACCACCAGAAAAACAAGATTTAAGGGACTTTTGTATTTCAATTAAAATAGAATATGTCAGTTCAACTATAAAGGCTAATTATCAAGAATAGATACATTCTTTGTATAATTGGACTAAAATCAGATAAAGTACTTTGAAAAACATTTCAAATTTTGGCTAGAAAAAAGTGAAAGGTTAAAAAAATGAATTAAAATGATGTCTGAATTATATGGTAATAAATTAGATTTTTTTTAATAAGGATTAGTCTACAATGCAAAATAGCTAGCTACTTATTCTAAGCAAATACTGTCATATAAATTTAGCAACAAACCTACCCACATATTGTGTGTGTGTGTGTGTGTGTGTGTGTTAGAAGCAGCTGGATGGTATAGTGGTTTGACTGCCACCTTTTGATATGGGATACTGGTATTTAATACCAGCAAGGATCCTTGGACAACGATCATCTACCACTTCATCTGCCAACCTCAGATATGACAGCGACATGAACTAAGAAAGTTGTTGTGGCCCAGACATTGCTCAGATTAACATACCAATCCCTACCATATGTTTGAGAATCAGGACAATTTGATAATCTAGTAGTGTGTGTGTTTGTGTGTGTGTGTGTGTAATTTCAATCACTACACTGGAAGGTACAGTAATAAGATTTCTAAATGTAAGCCATCAGGAACAATTATATCAAAGTATTATTTGAATTGTGCTAAAAATTAAAGGGAGAGAGCAAATTACCTTTATGATACTATTTGTTATTCAACGAATGTTCCAAGCATTCTTGCTTATTCAAACAGTCACTAACATGAGTGAAGAATAAATGAAAAGTTTCTTCTACCCATGTAAGTTTTCCATGTGAGTAGTAATTTCACTTTCAGTGGTTTTAGATTTCCAGAAACTTTAAATTATACACTAGACTACCCCAGATTCAGAATGTTTTACAGTTTTGTATAAATAACCCCTAAAACACTGGTGTTAGTCTATTATTTATACTTTAAATTCTAATTACTATAATTTCAAACAGACTACTTATGGTATCTGAGTTCCTTTAAACATAAAATGTATGAAATCTCAATATTATACAGATTTGTTGATATGCCAACTATGTAAAATCTATTTTTGTTTCATTTCATTTATTTTATTGCATTTCATTTTAATGTTTACACCATCTCACCATATTTTACTCTTTATCATTTCAATATCAACAATAATACATTTTTATAGTTATTTCTTGCTGTAAATTTTACCATTCGGTGTTAGTAATCCCCATAATAATGTTATTATGCTATTCTATACTTTACATTCTTATTCCTGGAATGGTTGTAATTGTATATATTTTATAATGATCTACAACTGAAATAAAGATTGACTGGCCAGCTCTTAATATAAAGGCAACAAAACTGAAAGAAAAGTGTTGATTTATGTTGGTTGACTACAGAACAGGTAAAGTGTTCTTAGAGGAAATAAGTACTCTTATTTATTCCTCTAAACACAAACTCATATTTCATGCAGCTAATTCACTTACACATTCTAGTTTCTAAGTGGCCTGGAAAAAAAACATGGGGAGAAACAGCCTGGTAACTCCTTCATACAACTACTTTGCCTTTTATCCAGATTTAAATCTTTTATATGACTAAACCTTTTAGGATGTGGCTACTGTAAACACAATGGTAAAAGAGATTTCAGCTGCTAGTATACAATTAATTGTTATGCTCCAAAGTTATTTTGCAGCGCAGTATCTAAAACTTTGTGGACAAATGGAAAAGAATGATGTGTTACAATCTTATTTTCTGCTAAAGTAATATTTTATTGTGGCGATGACAAACTGCACTGGCAAGAATGAAAGCTTATGGAAATCACCTTCAGATAATCCTCAACTTACAACCATTTTTAGCAACCTTTTAAAGTTACATAGCATACTTACAACTGTCATAGCATTCACACAATTATAATTTGGATGTTTAATAATAAGCAGGTATTCATGATTGTTGCAGCATGCTTGAGTCACATCATCATTATCTGCCACTTTCCAGCTGGCTTCCAACAAAGAAAATTGGGGGACCGGAGGGGGGGAGACAGATTTGGTTAAAGACTAGTGATTTCCTTAATGAACGTGGAAAAATGCTGCAAAATTGCACACAATTCACTTAATGACTGTATCACTGATTAATAGAAAGCCTGGTTCCAACTGGTCATAAGTCAAGGACCACCTGTTCTATTCTTTGGGAGCTTCTAGGAACTATAGCAGATAACTTCTCTGTCCCTTTGAGATAGTTCACCAGGTATTCCAAGGAATGCCAGGCAGCTAGGTATTGGATTTTTTAAAATTTTCATTTCTTGTAATGCCCCCAACAATTCTACATTTGGACATGTAGATATCTTCTGCTTCTTGCTAAACCACTGATGCCAGTGTAATCATGTTAAGGAAAATACACAATATTTTTTTAAGCAAAGAAGGAAGATAATGAAGGCTTAAGCCATTCTTAAATTTTTACAGTCCTGATTTGAGCTATATTTTCAGACTATAACCCTTCTCTATGCTACAGGGACACCTATTTAGGAGAAGAATCATAAGAGTAGAGTAAAACCCATAATCCTTGTGGCATGTTTGTGTTCCTTCCTAAAAAAACAATAGAGGATATATTTGTAGAAAGCACAACATCACAGCAGTGACTGGAGAAAAAGTTAGAGGATTAGATCAAATTGAGATCTGGCTTCAGCTGAAGATGAAAATAAAGATTTATTAGATGAAAGATAGATGCTGCTGCAGAAATGGACAATGGGAGTCGCTTTCCACAAGGAAGACAAACAAATGAACAACTAGAAAAAATGATGAGCGGAGGCAAAAATTATACTCTGCTCAAACAGTTTTCAGGCTTTTTCAAACAAAAAAAAATATATGGAAGAAAAAGACAAACTACACAAGGGGAAACTAAATGGTGATTGCCTAAACTGCAGAAGGAGCACAGCTGCATTCCACATAAAAGGAAAAGTCTTGGCAGCTGGGGGCTCACTGCTATGAAAAAACAAAATAAATACATAACGAGTGGACCCAATGGGATATGAAATATATTGTCTATTAGGAACAAGAATCAGTGATGTGATTGACCTCAGACTGTTCTATTAGATCACTCAATACTTATTCTTCCAGATAATTCTCATGGAGACGAATGACAATATGACTATAAATGTATGAGCATAGCCTTTAAGATCTAGGGAGTGAATTCAAGAAATCCTTATCCATTCTTGCAGTCATAGGAATAAAACTGGAAAGGAAGAAAGGCATGCCGTGAGTGAATATTGGCTACAAAAATAGTGTTGATGGGAGAGATTTGATTTCTGAGACCATGGTCCAAATTATCTGGATGTTGAACTCCTGGCGTGAAATGTGAAATTGCTTGCATTTCAGAATTACTTGAAAATGTGTTTGGTCAGAGCTTGGTAAGTATGATCAAAGGGCTTTAAATTAAAACCTACAGGGATTAAAGACAAAAATCAGATAAATATCTGTACACCAAAAAAGGGAAATGGAAATGTTACTTTCAAAAAGCCTATTTAGTTACTGAGAAATATCTATTCAAAAATTATATATATTTTTAGAAAAGATATCTCTTATAACCATTCCTTACCTCTACAATACTGCTTAGAGCATGGAAAAAAAGCATGATGAATCTGAAATCTTAGAACAAGGAAGTAAATATGGTTTAACAAGATTAATAGAAGCTTGGTCAATTGACCTCCATGTTTGGAATAGAGGAGTATAATTTTGTTCAACAATGAGATAGGTGGCATCTACATTTAATAAATAAATAAAATAAATAAATAAAATTTATTTGAAAGAAAATGTTTGGCTAAAACATCCTTACCAGTTGAGATATCCAAGGGAATGAATTTGGTAGCACTGTACAGGGCATTACATAGGGTTATAAGAACAACAAAAATGTCTTTCCAGATATGTTCAAAAAAGTGGAAAGAATCAAGTTATCAGCTGCTCACAGAAAAAAAAAATCATATTTAAGAAAGAAAAACAGAGGCACTAAATTTACAGTTTTGCCTCAGTTTTGCCAACAAAAGTATATGTGTTTCAAGAAAGCAGTTATTAATAAGTGGAAGAAAGGGCAGAAATGAAAATGGAGGCATTGAAAATGAATGTGTTCAAAACTCTAGGCCCAAAATAATTGTATCGTAAGGTATTTAAAAAAAATACCTTGGTTACAGTCTGACTGAATCCTGGAAAATAAGTTTAGAGTTATACCACTGAAACAAAGTGACTATCTATATAACAACAACAACAACAACAACAACAACAACAACAATAATAATAATAATTTCCTTTCCTCTCCCCATTCCTGATCCTACCTTTCTGCTACCAAACAGGCAGTTAGGCTGCCGTGGCTGGGCCTGGACAACTATCCGGTGTGGTTCCTACAGTTATGGGATTATCGTCTTTGGATCCGTAGTGGCTCAGCCACTGTGAACCAACCCAGGCACCTACTATCGCTAATGATGAGAAGAAATCAACAAAATTGCACACTGGATCGGTCATCGCCCGGGTCAACAAGGGCCGCATCAAGATGCTATTGCTCCTGGACATCTGTCAAAAAAGGGGCTACAGGGCTCAGTTGTTACTGCTAGGGAACCAGGGCGTGCAACTGCAAAGTGACTGGGACAAAAGCACAAAACGTGGACAGCCGAAGAAAATCGATAAATCATCAAATATTACTACCAGGCAGAACCAACAGCCAGGGGATTTCAAAAAAGGAATGATGCAACTGTGGAAAGAAAAACATCTGGAAAATGACGTAACTGAACAAAGATTAATGGATCAAAGATGCTTCATCATCCATAATAAAGTTTTCACAGATGTGGAAATGCAACATCTAGAAATATTGGCTAAAAAGAAAACAACAAGTAATGATGGACAAGCTGAAGAAACTGCTTCAACACCTGAACAAACTGACCAGCCAGTGGAAGAAACCAACATACAGGATGAAGATCCTCCTGTGCAACAACTGAAAAGTATAGAACTTCCATCCCATCCAGCGCACTATATGAAACCAACCAACTATGTATAGCACAGCCACCACTATAACTGCAGAACTGGGTTATAAAATGCCAAAAAAGAAACCCAATGGAACACCCCAAGTGGAAAATTTGACTTGAAAATAAAATTTAAAAAAACTACAAGATGTCAGCAATTTGAAATACTTGAAAGAACAAAAACTAAAGAATGAAAAACTGAAAAATAGTTTATGCAAAAAATACAACCTGGAGAAAAAAAACAATAACAGAAATCATGGAAGAACTAAAACAGTGTGTAATAGCAACAGCAAAGAAAATAGAAAGATACGAAAGTCAAATAAAACAATATCATGAAAATGTCCAGTTCAGAAGAAACCAACACCTCTTCTACCAGTCCCTTGATGAAAATCAAGTCCAAACTAATGTTCACCCATGTAAAGAAAAATCTTTGAATTTTGGGAAAGAACTGTGGGGAAACCCAGTGGAACATGATAAAATTGCCTCCTGGATCAAAGATACTCAAAAACAAACAACGCAAAACAACATGGAGAATATTGTAATAACAACTGATATTGTTGCACAACAAGTAAAGAAGGTCAAGAACTGCAGTGCACCTGGCCTGGATGAACTGCATGGATACTGGCTAAACACCTGACCAGCCTCCATCACCGCATGGCCACTCAATTTGATGAAATGCTTCAAAATGCAACAAGCGAAGAATGGTTAACAGCTGGCCGAATATACTTGATAATGAAAGATCCAGAAAAGGGCACAGAACCAAGCAACTACCACCCAATTACTTCTCTGCCAACAATGTTCAAACGTTTTACAAGAATACTGGCAAATTAAGTATTCAATCATCTGATGGAAAAGAGTTTGTATCCTGTAGAACAAAAAGGAAATTATAAAAAATCAAGAGGAACAAAAGATCAGTTGCTCATTGACAAAATGATACTAAAAAAAGCAAAATGAAGAAAAACAAATGTAAATATGGTGTGGATTGATTACAAGAAGGCATTTGACTCATTACCCAACAGCTGGATTAATGCCTGTCTGGAAAAATTTGGAATCAGCAAGAATATTTGTACATTTCTAAAAGCAAATATAAAAAATTGAAAACAGTTCTAACAGGAAATGGGGAGAATATTGGTGAAGTCAACATCAGTCGAGGAATCTTCCAAGGGGACTCACTTTCACCACTACTGTTCAACATCACATTAATTCCACTGACAATAATCCTATGAAACACAAAACTGGGCTACCAAATCTCAAG
>JANHFL010005064.1:6859-19833 GCA_032468155.1 Oxyrhabdium leporinum
TTATAAGCTGTAAACCGCCCCGAGTCTTCGGAATGGGGCGGTATATAAATGTAAAAATAAAATAAAAATAAAATAAACAATGCTGGGAAACTGATCAGAAGAAACTTTAGGTTTGGTACAGAGTTTTTAAAAATGCAATTGCAGGAATCAGGTAATCTCATTTGGCTATGTTAATATAAGTAATATAGGTAGCCCTTGACTTACAACAATTCATTTAGTGACAGTTCAAAGTTTTTTCAAACTTAAAAAAAAAGTTACTTATGGCCGTTTTTCACATTTATGACCCATTGCAGCATTCTTATGGTCATGTGATCAAAATTTGAATGCTTGACAACTGGCATGTATTTATGAGGCTTGAATTATCCTGGAACCATGTGACTTTTGCAACTTCTGTCAAGCAAAGTCAATGGGGAAGCCAGATTCACTCAATGACCATATTACTAACTTAACTGCAGTATTCCCTTGCAAAAATAGAATATATACTGTATGGTTCATGATTCATAATTTGAGTTATGAGCCCAAGTAACAATAGAAAAAAATGTATCATGGATGGAAAAAAATCACGAATAAAATTAATTTCATATTATGAACACACTACTATGAATGGGAGGAGGGGGTTCCATTCAGTTATATTGGAACATAAGCTTACAGAATTCACACTTTTTACACATTTGATGGGCAACCAAAAATGATGCGATCCTTTGATAGGTATATTTTCTGAATTCCACAATGCAATTTTCCAGTTTAAGAATGAACAAAAAAAGAGAACACACTTTAAAAATGGAAATAATAGCAAAAAATAAATATACAAAAAACCACTGAAGGAAAAAAAGATATTTGCAGAAATTCATACTTAAGGAGAAATGGCCTAAAATGTGTTACATTTTCCAACTGATGCCAAAATTGGATGAAATACATTTTGACTCAAACAATGAGAAACTAAGAGAAATCAAAATGACAGATAGAAATGGAGAGAAACTGATATGAAAGTGCCTTGGAGCAAGTAGCTGACACAGAAATAGGACCGAATAAAATTAAGAATGGAAAATAAGAAAGAAATTTAAACTGACAGATAGGAGTAATCTTACAATCTACATACTTCTGTATATCCAAACCGTGTATATCCAAACATATACCAGTTCAAATCGGTAGTCTATATACAATACATTTGGTAATAGTGTGGCTGTATAGAATAATTTATTGAGTGGCTTGTTATACCATCAACTTGAATCATATACTATTTTTACCACATGGAGTGGGGAACGGAGAAAAAAATTGAACCATTTGTGTTTGAGGAACAAAAATGGAAGCAAATGACCAAGGCAAGTATATTCTTAAACTAAATTAGCTTTCTGATAGAAAGAGGAAGCCAGTAAAACTGCAGAATTAAAGTTGCCATTCTGGTCTACAAAAGTGAATGACAGCAAAGAGACAAAAATAATCAACCTTCTTATCTCCCATCTATTAATCGTACAGATTTGTAGTGCAGAAAAAGTGAATATATCTGCAGAGGATTAAAGTTAGGGTGCAAGAAGATTAGGGGACCTTCTCTGAATTGAAGTTACCATCACTAATCTTCTGATTGTACAAAGGTCCTCTTTTCCATTTCTTTCTGGCATCTATGTTGTTCAACACACCACTCTTCACACATCCAAAAACAATTATTATAAGAAATTTGGATATCATCTTGCTTGGTATGCATGCTTTTTTAAGTTATGCTTTTAAATGTGTTTGTTTAAATTAATAATAAAGCTTAAAATCCCTTTATCTCATAGTGTGTTCATTGTCTCTGGATCCAAAAGAACCAATTGTTTGGGCATCCAAACACTTGACATTTGCCCTAACACACGCAGAAAGTGGGAGAAAAATGAAGTAGGATTAAAAACAATTAACAAGCAGAAGAAAACGTAATTGCTCTTTTTCAATCAAGGAATTTAGCAGTATGGGACAATATGGCTTGCAAACTGGGAATTCTCAAAACTGACTTGATTTTAGTCTTCTTGTTTTAACTTCTTTTGACTTTTCAAGGTTGGCTACTTTTTTTCAGTTCAAGGAGACAGAATTCCAAATTCAAGACCAAGTTGAATGAGCAGCTTTCAAGCATCAGTAGGATTGAAGATTTTCTACCATGTGGTGGCAAGTAGTAGCTGTAAGAACTATAGAAGAAGAGCCATATCAGTACTTCACAGGTTGGCTCCTTTCACAGATGTTGAACAACTGCTCAAATTCCCTAATAGGGTGACTGACATATCTGGGTAGTTTGCCTCTCTTTCCTCTCCCATCATAGGCTGTAATCCATATTATTTGTTCAACAATGGTAATAGAACTTCCTTCCAGATGAGTAGACATAGGATTACGCCAAGAGAGAAAGTAATGCTTCAGTATCATCCATGTCCTAAACTTAATATTTCAATAAATAGTACTGTTCAAATGACTAAATATAAGGAATTTTGTTTCTATGTCCTGCTTTTTCTGCTTTGTCAGTGTCATTACTTTAGTAATTTTCCCTGTCCTCAGAAGCAGCTTTTAAATTTAAGGTCTCCATGGTTATTTAATTTCTCTTCTCAGCGGTGAAAAACCTTCTACCAAAACAGGTTCCATAGCATTAGGGCTGTGAACTCTGAAATAACAAATGTTCGCTTGTAAAAAAAAACAAAAACAAAACAAAAACAAAAAAAACCTAATGTTGATCAGCTGAAACATGGGGTGTTTTTTTTTCCATCTTTATTGAAACAAAAATATTGCCTCACTTTTTTTTAGCAGCGTGTACAGTTTCCTTGGCATTCTGATATAATGCTTCTGAATCTCCCCATTTCGAGTTTTAAACCATGCTTAGAATATAACAGCTGAGCAAATGCCCTTTAGATTCATCGATCTGGACATTTGAGGGACAAAACATATCCCTAACACCAGAAAGGATTATAATTGCTTTGTGTTCTTTATACCTACAGTACGTCTCCTCTAGCTTTGCAAAAAGCAAACAGTTTGACAATGTGAAATTTTATATTAGGATCTGTTCAACTAGGTGCACTAAAGAAGACTTTTCTCCATTTCATGTTTGCTAAATGAGATGAAACCATCAGTAAAATAATAATCTTTTGGTTCAAAAGAATATGCAAGTATAGAATAATATAATGTAAAGGTTGAAGAAATCCGAAGATCATACAGTCAACCCTGTGCCTGGTACACTAATTTACTACCACAGTTCTTTAGAAACTTATACGGGTAGTCCTTGACTTACAACCATTTGTTTAATGACCATTTGATATTATGAAGGTGCTGAAAATAGTTATTAACTGGTCCTTTCACTTACAGCCATCACTGTGTCCCCACAGTCACATGATCAAAATTTGGGCACTTGGCAACCAGCATGTATTTCCAATGACTGCAGCATCCAAAAGTCACCTTCCCAAGGAAAGTCAATGGGGTAAGCTGGATTCGCTTAATGACTGTGTGATTTACTTAACAGCTGCATTGATTTGCTTAACAACCATGACAAAAAAAGTTTGTAAAATTGGGTGTGATTCACTTAACCACCACATTGCTTAGCAATGGAACTCCAGTCCAAATTGTGATTGTACATCAAGGACCACCTATAAAGTTATTTTCAAATTGCTATTTTATCCTCTTTGGGGGCATTAATATCCAGAATAAAAGTCTCAATTCCTATGGTTTTGTCCTGAGGAGCACCTATCCAAAGCACAAGTGGGTAAACTCTCCTTCAATGGAAAAAAAAATTGTCAGCCAGAGCTCTCCACCTGGCCACTAACGTTTGCCGCAAGTGCCCTGTGGAAACACTCACAGGGATACTTAGCCCACCTCAAGCTCTCACCCTGTGCTCTGCAAAATTTTTGAACAAGAGTCACTTACAAAATTCAGATTGAACTAACCTGTCTCAACTTGCTGCCCAGAATCATTTGTGTGAGATGGGTAACCATATAAATCATATAAATAAAATAATTACATTCCAAACTATGGATTAATCCATAGATTCAAAGGTGGCTTAATAATGCAGGAACAGTCATATCCTTTTTTCTTCTCTTTTTCCTGAGCATATTAGGTTTGGATTTGGATTATGATGATAAATCATCATGTATTTTGCTAGGCTATTTATTTTTAGTTAATTCAATATATACAGAAATTCATATCTTACTAATCAGGAAGAGAGTTTTAGGAAATTGCTTCAATTTCCTGCCTTTCATTCCTCTAACTGCCTTTTATCTGGCTGCATATCTGTCACTGCAAATCTCAGCAGCTGGTCAAAGGAACATCTGCCACTGGTTACTCCCTCTAAGAATGTTCATTACAAGAAAATAAAGTCGTACAAAACCTTTATTGATTCAAACCACTGTCAGTTCTCTTGATAAACAGTGGAACTACTCCTCTGGGTTTACAGAAGGTCAAAGATTCATTCCTGACTAGGGCAATTTTCAGAAGGGGAGTACTTTGCTGCTTCTTCAATCTCTGTTCTTCTTTCCAAGATGTTACCTTTAATTTTGTGCAAAGTTTGTTTTCCTGTTAAAAAGCATTCATCAGTTTGCAAAAGTATTTGAATGCTTCTGTATCAGCCTGAGCACATAACATTAAAAAGGCATTGTTGATAATGCAATATTTATTTATCATTTCAAATTTTAGGCTTCCTGATTTACAGATTAAAAATTAAAAAAGAACAAGAAATGCCAAGAATTCAGCAAAAAAAAAAGAACAATGAGCTTATTTTTCTAGAAACGAAATACCTTATTATTTTAGAGGGCAGAGTTAAGATAATCAGTTACTAATCAATCAGTAAATAAATAAAGATGGTGATGGATACCCCAAAGGTGCTTTTCTTTTTTCAAAAGGCAACAGGACTTCATTTTTTCTTGAAGATGTTTTGCTTCTCATCCAAGAAGTGTCTTCAGTTCTGACTGAATGATGGAGAGTGGAAGGATTTATATTCCTTGCAGTATATATACAATATAAATCCTTCCATTCTTCACCGCTCGGTCAGAGCTGAAGAAGCTTCTTGGATGAGAAGTGAAACATCTTCAAGGAAAAAAAGCACCTTTGGGACAACCATTATCTGGATGACTGAGAATCTCCATGACATGCTGATGGATAAAACAGTCAGAAATTAAGCTCCCTTATTCCTTTTATCTTTTATTTTATTTGCTATGTTTTCATTATACTTTTCAGCTTTCATATCATGTAAACCTTACTCTACAGCCTTCTTGTTATTTTCTGGCTCATATTTAGCAAGTTCAGAAGTCCTCCTGGCAACATATTTGTAACTGCTGGTTTTGATATACAGGCTGAGTTTGCCTTCACTCTCTCCATTAACTTTGGTCACCAGAAAATATTGGCAACAGGATGCCGATGAAGATTCTCAAATCATCCAAGTAGTGTGATCTGAAAGTTGAGTCATGGCAACTTTTCTTGTTCGTTTGAGACTTTTCACTGCTCATCCAAGCAGTTTCATCAGTCTAACTATCTGCATAACTAACTTGCCCTGACTGACTGACGAAGCTGCTTGGATGAAGCAATGAAACATCCCGAGCCAACAAGAAGTCCAATCTGATTCAACTTTCAGACATCAGCTACAGGAGATTTTTCAAAGTTAGTTTTGATCAAA
The DNA here is from genome assembly GCA_032468155.1 of Oxyrhabdium leporinum. Classification (NCBI taxonomy): domain Eukaryota; kingdom Metazoa; phylum Chordata; class Lepidosauria; order Squamata; family Cyclocoridae; genus Oxyrhabdium; species Oxyrhabdium leporinum. The sequence continues at coordinate 12,471 of JANHFL010005064.1, forward strand.
ACTAGATATTTTGAGCTGGACCATGCTGAGTGTAATTAACTTGTGACTAGAGAGGGACTTTTGCAGGATAGCCACTACAGCAGCAGAGAATAGTCATGTCCTGATGCTCTTGGCTTAGACTTGAAGAAGTGATGTGAGAATGAAGGAAGTTAGCAGTTCAACCTAGAAGGCAATGGCCACAGAGCTGCCAGTCTGTCATCTTTTAAAACAAAGACCAAACAGCAACAGAAGAAGAAAAAAACTGGACTTATCTACAACATATAGTGTAATGACTGCAACAGCCACTACGTTGGACAAACAGGCAGAAAACTGGCAGGACACATCCATGAATATCAACTAGCAGCCAGAAGACATGATGAAAATTCTTTAATTTTATAACATATGGACAGACTTAATCATAGTTTCAAATGGGAAACTGTGACCATCTTAGACCAAACGAAGTCCAAAAGTGCTAGGAAATTTCTAGAAGCCTGGCACTCTGACAAATTAGCCATCAATTGACACAAAATGTCTACACACTAGGCAAAAGAGACAATTAACAAGCCAAAAAAGAAACAAAAAGACCAAAACTCCTCCCCACCAGCAATCAGCACCCAGATGAGCATAGATTAACTCCAAGATTAACATCAGACCAACAATCAAGAAGTAAACAATATCCCAGTTCCTTAACTGCCAAACAAGTCAACAGTAAACAGCCCAACCAAAAAATCACTAAGACCACCCCCATCAACTCTGACAGAGCAAGCCACTAGAATATAAAATGAGAGCAAACCCCATTCCTTACTAGCACTGATGATGTTACCTAGTTTGGGTAATAAAATGTCTGCAAGAAAACCAGGCTCAGAGAGCATCAAGGACCCTTCAAACAAATAAACAAACAAACTTGCTATGAATAAGTTAATCTGGGTGGTTGGGTAGTCATTGCAAGCATGTATGGGTGGGTAGATGAGTTCCAAGAGGACTCTGTTTAGTTGATTTTGTGCGCAGGAGTATGTGTGTATGGACATACTGGTATCTTTCATGTTTTGCCACACCTGCTGAAATTGTAAAAAGACAAGGGCTATAAGTACAATGTTGGTTTGGTTGGTTTGATGAACTTTGGGAACAAAGGGTGACTAAAAGCTAAGCTGCTTTTTATTTAACCTTTCCCTTGACTGCATTTTGTTGCCTTATCTCCCAAGGTCATTCTCACATACTATTAACAGTATATGAAGGATCTAGTACTGGTTACTTGGTTTATTCGCAGGGATGTCAAACTGGCAGCCCATGGGCTGGATGCGTCACACACAGGCCACGCCCACCCCGGATCTGTGAATGGGAAAAACATCACGAAATGTCACGTGACAGCTATGTGATGTGGCGAGTTTGACACCTGTGGTTTATTGTTTCTTCAAGAGGAAATGTATAGATTTTATTCTTATTCATATTCATTTGGAAAGTTTATCTCACTTACTTCCTTAATTAATTTAAATGGCTTACATCTTTTTTCCAAGAATTGTAAAATATTCTATTTATTTGGCTCAGCCTAAGTTCAATTACCATCTTTGAATTATGCTAGTATATTTATGGAATGTATATAAAATAATTATAATTCAGGCTTAAGGAACAAACAGCTGGTGATAACAAACAAGAAACATTATAAAAGAACATAATCTATAAAATAAGGATATGAAATTAAATACTGCTGCTCATAATGATACTTTATTTCAAGCTCTATTAAAGTTGAACAGTTAATGATTAATCATTATCAATTCAGGTAACAGATATCAACAGTGATTTCTACAGCCTGCTTCTGTTTATGCAGAACCCCAGTGGTGTTTTCTATTCATACAAAGCAAGACATCAAACTTGCATCAGTCCTGTTAAGTCTCCTGATCATTTTGGGCACATTTGGGTATTATTAGTGAGATGCTGGATATTAAAGCCATCTCCCTTTTCTGTTTTTTTTGTTTTTTTTGTTTAAATAACAGCCCCTTAGCTGAAGCTGATGTAGAAATCCAAGCCACCAAATATTTCACACAATATGAAGTACTTGTAAGAAGGAACCACAGCTTTCAGTTCTGAATATATGAAGTAAAAGCAGTCAGGTGATTTGTGTATTGAAAATATCTATCTGTGTGTGAATGATAACAGTTCATAATTATTCATTCATGTAACTGAAATTTCAGGATTACTAAAATCCAATGATAGTTTTAAATCCTAGTTAGGCAACTGCCAAGAGAAACCGAGTGGTAGACAGACTTTTCCCAAACAAAACATTCTGAAATGTGATTTTGTCTTCTACAAATATTTTGAGTTATCCCATGGCAAGTCGTCCTATTCCAATTTTAGGGATCTTGGAGGTGTGTCTTATCCAAGATTCCTATATTGTGGAACAGCATTTCTCCTCATAGCTATATGGTCCCAACACTGGTGTCCTATTTAGCAGGTTCTGAGCTGGACCAATGTGTGAACTGCATTGGAATGCTATGAGAGGTAAAATGTTTATATTCTCTTAGGGTGCTTGTTTATTATTTTTTGCCTTTTTGTTATGATTTTTTAAATTCTCTTATTACTTTACCTTGAGTTACTTGCAACTAGGCAGCCTTAGAAAGCAAATTATAAAATAAACCCACTTCCGCGGAAATAAAAAAAATGCCCCCAACACCATGAAGAATAACACTTTTATATCACGCTAATTCTGTAAGACAAAATAATCTCTTGTACATTTTATTTTAAATAAAGATGTAGAACTTTGAATTGGAGTTTGAAGTCTCGATGAGAATAAAGCAAACTTTAGCATGACAGCAAATCATTCAAGAGCAACCAATAAATTTTCATGCATACAGTTAATCAGTTTGTAACTGCATACCTTCTTCCTAAATTAGGAAGTCAGAAAATTAGATTCCTTGCATTTTGTTTTCTCTCTACAACTTCCTTCAGAAAAGCAGAAAAAATATATAACATTGCAACATGTAACTAATAGAATGAAAGATGAAATCCAGTTATCAACAGTGGTTCATCCATTAGTTGCAAACAATTGTTTCCTCTTCTTATCTTATCTTGCTTTATATATATTTGAAAAGTCATTGAGATATAAATTATTACTGCATATTATCTACTGTTCTGAAATAGATCATAAGAGCTTTAGCCTCTTGTCAAGGGCAGCTGTTTCCTGGGTCTTCTTAACCACATTTGTATAGTTTCACAGGGATTGCTGGTAAACGTAAGTTAAATGTTTGTTGTTCATTTTTGCCATATACCTCTTAAAATTATACTGAATTATAACACAAAATAAATGCAAAATGTTGTGAACATCACCAAATCATAGAGTTGGAAAGGATTATTTAAACCAACTCCCTGCTTAATACAGACATTCAAATTAAAGCATTTCTGACTGACCTATAGAATTCATATACTCCTTAGAGGGTTTTTTAAAAACTCGATGATGGTTATTGGATGATTAGTGTAAATTCTATGAAAGTTAAGCCATGTTCAACTCATGATCATTTGTCCCAATCTTTAAGGATTGATTTCCCCTTAAAACTAGCACATTCTATAGACAGGCTATGTTGCCCCTGTTGAAAGAGAGACAACAATCTTGCATGTTAAGTGGGAAATCTCTTTTTCAAATTCTTAAGTGTCCCTGAAATGAAGAATCATACAAAATTGTAAGTAACAGGACCAGGTCCCCACTTAGTTGAATGTTACATCTTTCTTATTCAGAAATTCCAGAAACACATTGCCGAGGAGATGGAGAAGCTGAAGCCAAGTTTTAAATACCGATCACCCTGATAGATGGCTCTGCTGGAAGACATCTAGGGAAGGAGAGATCATTCTCTTCCTTCGTAATTGGTTCCTCTGTTGAACCACTCTACCAGGAAGCTTTTACTAACAGTCAACCAGAATCTGCCTTCTCCTAACTTAACACTATTATCCTGCATCCTGGGATAACAGAGAACAGTTGTAACATTCTCCTCTGTGACTCTTCAGCTACTTGAAAAATGATGCCCTAACTCACTTTAGGCTGTTTAAGGCTTAGTTTCTCTCATTTCTCAATCCTCTGTATTTGTTCCAGTTTCTCTGAATCTGGCTTAAAATGTGCTGTGTTTAGGAAATTTAAACGGGATACCTTTCTACAGTCTTATGATAAACTAGGCACGGTTCTCAAACTATGATCTAAAACAATATGGGATATTATTTATTCATGTAATTTGGAAATGAGTGATACATTCTAAAGTTGTCCTGAATTTTTTTAATAGATATGTCACACTACTGACCCATTTAGTGTGTGATTAACTACAATACTAAGTACTCTTGTGAGGTCACATCTCTATTTTATACATGTGGTTTTATTTTTTTTTTCTTCTAAATGAAGAACTTTGCATTGCCAAATTTCATTTTGTATTTTTAGCTCACTGCTCTAACCTATCGGTATTATTTTTTAAAAAATGCATTCATGTTTTAGAATGCTAGCTATTCTATCTAATTTTATGTCATCTGCAAATCTGCTCTGTGATTCCTCCATATTTTCATAGTCATTAATAGCTGTTGAAGAGAACTGAGACAATTTAATGAGCACTATTAGACTAAACTTTTAAAAGTACCTCCAAATGTGCCTAACAGACATGCCATTTATCTGATACTCATTAACTGGAATGTCATGAGATAATCTGTTATATCAGGATATATTACATTCACATAATCCCAATTTATTTCACTGCACACTGAAGCATGGATTTTTTTTAAATGGAATGTCAATAGTTAATTCATAATTGCCCAGGATTCCTCCTTGACCTTAAACTTAGTTTTTGTTGGAAACTGAACATAAGGAGAACATAAATATAGTAAACAACATACTAGTAGAAGCAAGTTGTATGAGTTTAGAGTGGTACATTAGAAATGTTTAATCTCATTGTTGACTGACAAAAGTTAACCACAACCTTCCTGAGCTAATTATATCATATTAGACTATAATTCCTATAATTCCTAGCCAACTGAGTCTTTTCAACTCAAAGATCTACAAGACATCACACTCCATTAAATATTTTTCATTTTTTTGCTGAATAGATAACAGTCTACTTTCCTCATTCTTGAAAGTGAGAAAACTCTATCCTTCTCTCACAAACAAGCAATTACAAATTGCCCCATTTAAAAGAAACAAGCAACTACAGATTGCTCCATTATCCCCAAGATATGTCCAAATCACCCCCAGCTGAAGAACTGCTGATCTAAAAGCAGATCTCTCTCTCCCTCTCCCTCTCCCCCACTTTCCTCATCCTGTCCTTAGCAAAATGGATTATTTGTACTAACGCTGCAAATTCTATTTTCCAATTTGCAATTCTAAATTTTCCTTAAAGCCCTGTAAGAATCAAAGGCAATTAAAGCCAGAAGAGACACAAGCAAGGTAAAACAAACAAACATTATGCTCCTCAACAAGCAGCATTTATATTGAAACTGGATATTCCACTCAAGTAGCATTGCTAAGATGCCCCTAGAGAGCTCAGATGAGACTTAAATCTATGAGTGAAATCATTTTCCACAAGCTCTAAATCTATCTGGCAAGCATAATTAGTAAAAGCTTTTTGTGTTCCATTAGGTCAACTTACAACAATCCTTAGAGGTAGATCACTGGCTCCTAACATTCCCACACAGATGCCAATAACATTACTTTCAGATAAGCAGATTTTTGAAGGGAATTTTCACCTGCCTATTCCCCAGAACAGGTGTTTTATCTTAAATGTAAAGAACCTACCAATTACATGGAGCAGACAACCAAATGAATGTTTGGCTTAAAGGTTCATAATTCATAAGCTCTGTGTGTACAGCTGAGCCATTATGTTATTAAAGGCATTTATGAGCTTATCTGACAAAGCAATTTTAATCTAAAGAAGCTGCTTTGGGAGAAGGTGCAATCTTCGAACAAGCCACTTATTTCAAGGAGGACTTTGCGGTGACACCTCTGTGAGAGCCTCTGTTAGGGCCAATGTAAGCTTCTACAGGTGTGCTCACAGAACTGAAATCTCCTATTCTGTTTAAAAGATAGAATTAATGCTGCATGGGGTGCGTGACTTTTTAAAGCTTTGTGTAACTTTGTTTGTACTTACTCAACCCAGTGCTTGGAAAACCTAATGCAAGTTACTGTGACACTGAAAAAAGTGACTTATGACTTTTACACTTATAACCGTTGCAGCATCCCCATGGTCACATGATCAAAATTCAAGTGTTTGGCTAATGGCATTTATTTATTTATGACAACTGCACTGTCCTAGGGTCATGGCATCATGTTTTGTTAAGTTCCCAGTTTCTGATATGCAAAGTCAATGGGGGAAGCCAGACTCACTTAATGACATGATTCACGTAACAACTGTGGCAAAAGGGTCATAAAATGGGGTAAAACTGATGTCAGGAAATTGCACAGCTGGAGTCCAAATGGAGTCAGACACCAACATAGTTTTTTATATATATTATACATCACATAAGATATCAAGATACATCACTAAATCATGAGGTAAATCGTCAGCTAAATCACAGAACAGCATACAGAGAACACAGAAGAAAAAGATGGGGGGGGAAGGGAGACTCCCCCTTTACACCCAGCAACCAATCATCATATAGATTGCCTCATGCAGGAGCCCACACTCTCTAATGCAGGAGTGTTAAACTGGCGGCCCATGGGCCAGATGCCTCACATACAGGCCACGCCTACTCCAGCTCTGTGAACAGAAAAAATGTTGCAATACTTCACGTGATGGCAACGTGGCAAGGCGAGTTTGACACCCATGCTCTAATCCAGGGGTGTCAAACTCGCGGCGTCACATGACGTATTGTGACTTTTTTCCTCTTGGCTAAACTGGGCGTGGGCATGGCCAGCGCATGATGCATCCGGCCCACGGGCCATCAGTTTGACAGCCCTGCTTTAACCAATAAACTACAATTGTGTGTTCTGGCCCATTATTCATTTTACTGTTCCAGCTATTAAATATCTTAACAATTCACTCAAAACTGCTTTAATTCGCAACAGAATGTTTAGGGTTCATTGTAATTGTAACTTGAGGATTATCTACAAAGCAGATGTTATTTTCCCCTTTTTGTGAAAGAGCATATTGATGAACAACAAGCTTTACCAAATGATACATGTAGCAAGAAGCCTAGGAAAGCTTTCTGATTCTCCCTATTTCCCTAATGCCCCGTTCATTAACAGAAGCACTAGGGGTCTTTAGAAAAAATTCATCTGCTCCTCTCAAATATACCTTCTAAAGCAGTATTTTTTTTCCATTTAGGGAAATGGAGTAATCTATCTGTAGGCATACTCTCTCTGCTGCCTAATTCTGTGTAAATTTCAGTTTAAACTCCAGGTGATTACAAGGGAAGGAAAACATCC
>JANHFL010005064.1:25002-38349 GCA_032468155.1 Oxyrhabdium leporinum
TTTCTAGTTTCTATTTTAATATGCCACCTTTGCAAGGCTCCTGGCACCTTTGCATGGCCCCTGGCCTCCTTCCTTAATACAATGGAGCAAAACTCACTTAACAACTATCTCACTTAGCAAAAGAAATGTTGGGCTCAGTTGTGGTCATAAGTTGATGACTACCTATATATTGAGAGAGCATATAGACAGTGGTTAATTAATTTCAATATAGCTTTGTTTGGGCCTTGGTCCACCTTATTTCTTTGCTCTGCCCTGCCCATTTTGTGAAAAACAGACCTGGGCATGTCTAAGGTGGAATGTGAACCTCAGCATTTCTATAGTCTAAGTATTGAACATTGTTTTAGGTAAAGGATTTTACCAAAAGATTCTCTATTTTAAATATAGAAATACAAATATATATGTGAAGATTCAGGGGATTTTTTATTTTTTTTTAAGAAAACAGCTTTTGTGTTCTTCTCTGCAAGGCACTTTGGAAAATTGTGTTCAGTTTCTTCAGGTTTCTATGTCAGTGATCCTCAGAAGAATGTGTGAAAACAAGATGGGGAGACAAATAAAGCAGGAACAGGAATAGATTTATTGGAACAGGAAGACAGTGGATAGAAACAGAAAGCAGACAAGACAAGAAGTTAGAAGGAAAAGGGGACCCAAGAAAGAGCTAGAGAAAAGTATTTGGTTTTTGTTTTTTCCGCTTGGGGGAGTCAAAGAACAAACTGCATCACCAGGAATTTTTGAAGCATCAACAATATTTAAAACATGAAAGATGTCTCTTAAAAGCCGAAGAGGCCAATTATTATTACCATTATTCCAGCGCTCCTCTGAAAGATGAAAGGCCTTTCTGTCACAGAAGCCCTGCCTTTCCACTGTTTCAAAGCTCCTAGGAGAGCGAGCAGGTCATCACCATCCTTTGAATTATTTACTTTCCACATCAGGCAGAGTAGCATGAAAAGGGGAAAGTCCTGAGCAGATCATGTGATCTCAGTATGCAATAGCATGAGGCTCTTGGAGAAAGATCAAGTTTCTTTTCCCTCCATGATTTCTGAGGTACAAGTAATCCTTGATTTGGAACCACTCATTTAGTGATCATCTGAAGTTGCAGCAGCACCAAAAAAAAGTTATTTATTACCATTCTTCACTTATACCCACTGCAGCATCCCCATGGTCATGTGATCAAAATTTGGACACTTGTCAACAAGCATGTATTTATGATGGTTGCAGTGTCCCAAGGTCATGTGATCACTTTTTGTGACCTTCTGACAAGCCAAGTGATTGGGAAATTCAGATTCACTTAACAACCGTGTTACTAACTTAACATCTGCTGTGATTCACTTAACTGTGGCAAGAAAAGTCATAAAATGGGGGAAAAACTCACTTAACTGTCTTGCTTATAAACAGAAATGTTGGGCTCAGTTGTGGTCATAAGGGAAGAATTACCTGTAAATAGATGTTATTTTTCCAATGTTAGAGAAAGGGAGCATTTGGGTGGCAATGGAGATTTCCCTTCTCTTTCCATAGATGTGACCAAGCTGGAAATCAGGAATCGTGTTGGATCCGGCCTCAAAAGATCTCAGCCTGGGTTTTTGGATTCCAGTTAAGGAGTCCATAACTCGGATGAAAAAGTGCTGGCATCTCTTTTTCTCATTTCCCCTTTGGGTGCGAAGGAAGCACACACAGCAACCAGCTTAGATGCAAAATCATCAGACAGATGGCCAGGGCAGGGACTTTAATGTTCAGAGTTGCTAACTAAAGTCTCCCAAGGCAAGCATTATCCATCAAGGAAATTGCATGACTCTGCAATGATCCTAGAAGCATATTAATTTCATTAAACCAATTGCTGCTTTGTGACGTATCCAATTCTAAGCCTAAGCCTTTTATTTTTCAATTCTAAAGAATATATCTTTGCTTAGAGAAGTTTTAGTGAAGTTTTTAGCAAAGCCAGCTTGGTCTAGTGAATAAGGCACCAGGCTAGATAGTGGAAGGCCACGACTTTCAGTTTTACCTCAGCCATGAAAGCCAGCTGGGTGATCGTAGGCCAGTCACTCTCAGCTAAACAAACCTCACAGGGCTGTTGTTGTGGAGAAAATAGGAGGAGGAAGGTCGGAGTATTATTTTGCTCGCTGCCTTTAGTTTATAAAAACAATAGAGGTGTGATAAAAAAATTTAAAAATCCATGAGAATAATATTAGGTAATATAGATTAGGAATCTGACTTCAACCTTTGATATCAAAAAGGAATCATAGCATCTTGGTACTCAGAAGACAGTTTGGTAACATTACACCGGGGCATGAAAAGAAAGAAAATATTATTTTACATTTTTATTCCACTGGCAATCATATACATGTTTCTCCACCTCTCTTTCTTCTAGCTTAGTCTAAAATATAATAACCTGGTATCATTCAGTAATCTTCATGTTCGTCTGGTTCCAGCTTTCTTCCAGCTTTTCCTTACAATAAAACTTAGCTAAAAAACATGGGCACATCCATGTTATTTCTTGGAAAAAAATAAGATTTGCATTCTGAGAATTGTTTGCAATATTATTTTCCAATTTACTTATATCCCTTGGATTTCCTCATGGTCTCCTAGCTCTCTAGAAACCAGATAAAATCCTGCTTACTTTGACATCAGCCAAAGTCAGGTAGAAAGTCAGCCAACTAGATGGGCAGATTTATTTTCTGAAGTGCACAATGGCCTGCAATAGATAGGGATCCATTATGTAAACTTTCTTTCATCTCCTTCATTTATAAACAAACACCATCCAATAAATGCCCTCTTTTCAATAGTAATTCTTTATTTTGTTTTGAACTCTGGACTCATTTGGCTTTTAAATATGGAGATGGGGAAGGAAAGGATCTGGCTTAGCCATTTCCATGTACAGGTAGTCCTCGACTTAGAACAATTTGTTTAGTGACTGTTCAAAGTTACAACGGCACTGAAAAAGGTTACTTATGACCATTTTTTACACTTACGACTGTTGTAGCATCCTCATGATCACATGATCAAAATTCAGATGCTTGACAACTGTTTCATATTTATGACAGATTCCTGGAGACCATGTGATCATCTTTTGCGGTCTAATAAGCGAAGTCAAATGGGAAGTCAATTTTACTTAACAACCATTTAACCACTGCAGTGATTCACTTAACAATTGTGGTAAGAATAGCAACGCTTAACAACTGGGGCAAAACTCACTTAACAACTCTCTCACTTAGCAACAGAAATGTTGGGCTCAATTGTAATTGTAAATTGAGGACTGTAGTTTGCTGAGCAAGATTGGACAGTTGAGTAATTTTGGAAAGGAGGAAGAAAAGAAATCAAAAGCTCTTTACTTTCAACAAAACATCCACTGAAGATCAGTTCTGGCTCTTCACGTACATATTTCTACTTGTACATTTTAAATAGTTCTGGAAAGAGTCTGAAAATCTAAGGCTCTTGGCCTGCTACCAATCCACATATCCACCTAATTTATTCCTCTCCATCTGCTTCCCAACTGACTCATTTCTCTGAGCTCACATGATAGTCCTCTCCAGCTTTGCCATGCTCCTAGAAAAGGAAAGAGATACAGCTGAGTGGAATGCCCCACCTTTTGTGTATGTGTGAAACTGGCTGCAGAAAAACAACATCTGGGAGCTGAAACACATTTCCACTGGCTGTTGGTCACTTTTCCCCATTATTCTCTAGTTACCTTGGCTGAATTTCTCTCTTGTCAGAATATGCTGCCTCCCTTCACAAATGATCTTAATGACAGAACAACAGAGACTATGATTAAAATTCATTAAAGTCTCATGTGTAAGCTGCATCAGAAGAAATGAAGTAGTAATTAACCTATACACTTTAACTGATTGTTATATCTAGCTATTAGGGCTTAATGAGGATAGACAGTGCTGGGTCAAAAAGCTTACACTTCAGAAAAAAAGCACAGCAACATCAGCCATCACTCCATTAATTCAGAAGCTCTGGCTCACATTAATCCTTTTGTTTCTTTTTGCAGGAGCCTCTCTGCTCCTCTTGGACTTCAAGCAGGGAGGCAGCAGTAAGATCAAAAATGGTCATGAGCAGAAAAGCTGGGGTAAAAGCAACTTTTTATTATCATTATCATTAAACTAAAAGTACCCTCCCCACACTTCAGGAATGCTAGGTAATGTTTCTCAACCCTGGCAACTTTAAGAGTGGACTTCAACTCCCAGAATTCCTCAGTGAGCCACGTTGGCTACAGAATTCAAGGAGTTGAAGTCCATCCTTCTTAAAGTTGCCAAGGTTGAGAAACCATTGCTCTAAGCCAGGGCTGTCAAACTCTGGGCCCGCGGTCCAGATGCGTCACGTGCTGGCCACACCCATGGCTGGCTTAGCAAAGGGGAAAAAGTCCCATTACATCCCATTACGTGATTCTGCCATTACGACGTGAGTTTGACACCCCTGCTCTAAGCCATTTACACTTACAATGATGACAGCAGCACATTTAGTTATGGGATTGCTTCCATAATCTGGTATACTTTAGGTATAATACAAAATATAGAGAAATAATTATATTTCAGATATAAAAAGAAGTTCACTAAATGTTGGCTGGGAATTTTGAGACATGAAGGCCTCACCCTAGATTGGAAACATCAAGACTGAGAGAGACTATCATTAAGGGCAGATTCTTTTGATACTTATTGATTTGTTGTCAATCAAATTTATATGGCAGCCAGTCTCACAAAATGTGACTCTTGGTGGCATACAAAAAACATAAACAATAATATTAAAAAATTCTAGAACTTAAAGGGTAATTTTTTGTATTAAAAAAGCTAGGAGAGAACATTAGATATTATAAACAGTGTGACCTCATCAATTAATCATTCCTTTGAGATTCCCAGGCAAATTGACACAGCCACATTATTCACAATGCTCAGTATTGTGAGTCTATTAGTAAAATAACTTTATGGATACAAAACTCTCTCTCTCTGTCTCTCTGTGTATGTGTGTGTGTGTGTCTATAAGGTAGAGTGTATATACACACTTAGAATCTTGATGTACCAACCCTATAGAAAAAATATCTTAAAAAACATTCACCTTTTTAGCAAATAAATAAATCAGCTGATGGGAAATGGAAAATAAGTATTCTGAAATGTTTCACAGAACTATTTATTGCAAGTCTCTGCTTGTCAATGTGCCAAGGCAATGAGTTAAGGACATTAACATTCCAGGAACACATCACATTTCTTTAAGCGGGCACCAAATCTATTGCAAAATGTATAACTAAAAATGGAAAGTCTGAATACAGGGAGATAGCTCAGAAAATTAAAATGGGAGAAAAACCATATTTATGTCTTATTTTTCTTTTTTTCTTTTCTTTTTCCCAACATTTCATTCCCCACACCAGCTTCAGATTTTTAAACAAAAAATTCTAGCAAATGAAAGCAAATATACATGTCCCAGGATAATGTTGCAAGATCAAATCTGGGTCGGTCACTGGGACCAGAGATTTAGTCTTCCAAGCTTTCTGACTCGTGCTGGAGCCCATCTTCAGGGAACTTCTTTCTACTGGAATATGTGCTTTGGGCTATTCTGAGAGTCACATTTATAAATACGACTTTATAAATATTAAATATAATATGCATGTTTAAATACGCACCATATAAATACAACTCACAAAAAAGCCCAATGCACATATTCCAATAGAGAGAAGTTCCCTGAACTTCAGCATGAATCTGAAAGCTCAATCTTGCAAAAAATTCTAGGTCTTTTTGTCATTAAATCTGAAAGGAACAAACATCTTTTAGAATGCAGGGAATACTGCAGGGCTACATCTGAAACATGATGCAGATTTTGCTAATTGGAGGTAGGAAGCTGGATCTTGTCTTTCGTCTGAAGTTGGCCTCCTACTACATGTAATGAATTGTTTTTCCCCATGTCTTACATAGACATAAAATGGTCATCTGATTGTACCTACCAAATGATGACTTTAGATTTCAGTTGAATGTACTTACCCATAATTGCATTTTCAAAGTAACATATGAACCTAAATTCATTCCAGCCCTCTCAATTCAATTTGTCAGAAATATGAGCTGCTGTTCACTACTTTTAACCTAATTTTTAATTAGATAAAAGATCGCACATTAATGTATACATTCATGAAATTGATGTATAAAAATGAATTCAGTTAGGAAAAACTGTTTGCAAAAACAACTTGACAAAACTACCAAAATACATTCATTCATACATTCATACATTCATAAAATTTGTTTTAAACGAAATGCAAACATGAATGTTGATTTAAAAAAAAACCAAAAACTAATCATAGCAAGTTCCAAACTTACATATGGAAAAACAGCAACCCACTACAACCAAAGAGACTAATTTCCAAAAATGAGAAACTAAAAGAAATCATAACTGGCATATTTCATTATCTCTGTATTGTAATACCATTGTAATATCACGGCATTGCTTAATTCTGGTAGAGGTAAGAAAAGCAGATGTGTAGGGAAATTTATGTTATTATTATTTTGTGATATTTATTTGTTAGGATTTTAGGGTTTTAATGCTGTAAACCACCCACAGTCATTTCGTTACAAGATAGGTGGCAAATTAAATAACAAAAACTTACATTCCGTTTTATGTTTTTTGTGGGTAGCAGAAGAGTTGTATCTCTGAGTCATTTAACTGAAGAGGATATTACAGGCATCCTAGTTGAACTGATCAAAGGTCCATCTGGTCCAGCATTCTGTATCTGAGACGCTGCCGAGCAGGATGCAAACCTGCCAGCCCACTCCTGCTTTGACTCTTGGCAGACGATAGTTAAGCCATACTACCTCTGCTTCAGGTAATAGGGTATAGATAGTTAAAGTACTAGCAGCCGTGGATTTGTCTTGCTCTTTTAAAATTATCAAAACTGATGTCCATCACCGGATCTCATGGTCTCAAGGATTCAGAATTGCTATTATTATTAATAGGTGGAAAGCAAGGTATAGTTGTTATTTTGCAGTGCAATATAAAACTTTGTATTGTATTATATACAATACAAAAATATTTTATTGTACAATACAGCGTACAATACAAAATTCTTAGCAAAAGGAAGTATTGGATATTGCCTCCTTTCTTAATGCACAGTTGTGCTTTGGCTTTGGTGATCTCGATAGCGGTATAGATGGAAACATTAGGGAGCTTGAACCAAAGACACATCATACAAATTGCTCTGCATAAGATAGCCTGGTCAAAAGCCATGGGAAATGTAATCCTTCGTTTTCAAGCACTGCTGATACGTTGAAGATAGAATTGAAGATAGAATTCAGTTTGCTACCATGCTAAGGTGGATGGAAGTATGTTAAAAACACAATGTGTCAGGTGTGTGGAATTCTATTTGTAGATCATCTTCAACCTGATCTTCTTTCTTTCTAAAAGATGTTCCTTCACTTAAATATCATTAAGACAAAATCTAGTCCTATTTGAAGTCTGCCAGCATTTTGTGGCATGAAAGGAAGCCAAGCATCTTTTATGAGCTATGTCAGATGCCAAAAAAAAAAAAGTAAGGGTCAGTAGTGAATGAATATTTCTCTAGAGCTCACTCACAATGCTCAGTTCTCTTGGGAGGCAGGTTAACCTCAAAATATCCAGGCTAAAGAGCATCTGACTGTAAAACTCAAAATCTCTCAGCCAGGTTCTGTGAAGCCAGACAGTGGAAAACAAGACAGGTATTTCCAATGGCATGAATCTTTGTAACTCTTTGGTCTTCAAGATAAATATGGACTTTGATCATCATTTCTAATATATTATTAAAACAGAGAACAAATCCAATTTACAAGGTGCATGATGTCTAGAGATATCTGCAGGATAAAGTGCCTGGAACTGTTACATTTTCATTCTGAAACTATCAAAAAATTCAGTGCTCCATTTTTTTCTACAGTGTTTTATTTTTTTAATGGATATGCACCAAAAATGTACAGAGTGCTCAAATCTTCATGTTAACAATGCTTGGCAGCACCTACTCCAAATTTCAACCCAAGATCTTTTCAAAACTATCTGAAGATCCCTGAACATTCCAGAGATCGATCCTTCAAATCTCTTGTCTTACTTATTTCCTGAAGTAACTGCACCATCTCACTAAGTTTCTTTGTTTAAAAAAGTCAATATTTTATATTGAAATTAAGAAAATGTCTATATTTTTTTGACTATTAAATAAATATTTGAAAAATCCAGGGTCTGTCCAGTTAAAGAATTTTTCTCTTTGTTTTCATCTTTAAGAGCATTTTGGGACAAATTAAATAGTTGCTTTTCTATGTGCCCTTCTTTATTCTTCCAATTGTAAAGGCCCTTTAAACAAAACTTGTATATATATATATTAATTCAACATTGGGCATATATTACTTGAATTATGTACCCTTTGTTACAGGCTAACAGATTTTAGCATGAGTTTTTTGCATAATACTTGCACTAATTCCACTTGAAGTAATTTTTTGTATTCCATCATAGCAAATACACAGAACCTGTCTACTACCTAAAATCTCCTCCTGATTGACTAATAGGTGGTTGAGATAGTGATTCTCAGTTCCGCCTTAGTACTATGTTGTGATAGGGGACAGATATTTTTATAAAAGAGACCGTAGAGTTTCAATCTCCTTACTAACACTTAATAAACTGATGAAATGATATTTTATTACCAATTTAGGGATTATTTTCATGGCATTGAACAAAAGCATAAAAACTTGTGCCCACCAAATAATGTTTGATTTTAACATATTAAGAGGAATGCTATCACCTCCAGAAGCTTTTCCATTTTTCATTGCAATATTAGATTAATAGTTTTAGTGGGGTAACAGGGGACCAATCTGGCAAGTTCTCCATGGCTCACTGGAAGTTACAGAGATGCAACTTTCAGATGGATACATGGGTCAATAACAATTTCCCACATGGAGGCAGAGATGGGAATTTTTCTCATATCACCATGTACAAATTGTAATACAATCATTAGATTTGGAGACCTGTATCAGTTGTCTCCAAATGTATCTCGGAGTTTCCCTTTTTTTTTTCTTTTTCAATGAAGCTTTATACTTCATTTTTTGTTCATGAAGTAAATTGAAACACAATGGACAGCTGCTATTGTTATATGAATTTATGTTTTTAATTAAGGATTAGTTAGTTTTTGCACATTTTTCATCATATTATTGGTTGGATCTTCTGTTGCTAAAACCCCATTTAATTTCACAAATTAGTGCCTCTTTAAATGTAATTAATGTGCAGTGTAAATTGTAACTCCTTTGGGATTTTTTTTCATTAATTAAAAAAGAATATAAACTGTTTACACTGCCAGATTTATATACAGTGTATATTGTTCTTTGCATTTTCTCAGTCCATTTTATATAAATATATAGTGGGGTTTGAAGAGTATTCATTGCAATAGGATTTTTAGTATATATAAAGCCAAACATTTAAAGCCAAATGAAAATTTAGTTTAAAGTCATCACTAATCAAAGAAATCCCGGCTCTGAAATTAGAAATTACTACATGGGAAACAATAATGTAATCAATAATACTCACCTGCTCCAAAGAAAGTGCAACTTCCAGAGATGTTATTTTCCTAGGCACCATTCAGGATTAAGTTACTAAGAATATTAAGAATACTAAGAATATTTAATTAGTATTAAGAATACTAAGTTATTAGCCAATTCAGTCAAGCATCATCCTGCAAAAAACATATCTTTTTTCTCTTAAGTAAAGTGTATTAAGTGTATTGGAGAGGGAACTAGATAGTATCACGAGCCGTGGTGGTACTAGAAAGAGCTGTGGTGGTGCAGTGGTTAGAATGCAGTATTGCAGGCAAGTTCTGCCCAGAGCCTGGAGTTCAATCCTGACTGGCTCCAGGTTGACTCAGCCTTCCATCCTTCTGAGTTGGTAAAATGAAGACCCAGATTGTTAGGGGCAATACGCTGACTCTGTAAACTGTTCAGAGAGTGCTGTAGAGCACTATGAGGCAGTATAATAAATCTAAGTGGTATTGCTGCCACATAATGGCAACTGTAACAGCAGCAAACCACAGTGACTTTTATGGTTCAGTGCTAACAATGAGTTTTGGTGACAGCAAATGCTATTGGTTTTCTTAGTCTTGTTTCTAATTAGTTTAACTGACCTTCACTTAGTCCTAAATTATGTTCTGTGGGCAATTTTTATGCATTAAAAAAAATCCAATGTTTTAATAACTTTGATGGAAAAGAAATTGCTTTCAAGCGTTTTTTGTTTGTTTGTTTTTACAGAAGACAACATTTTGGTAAAATATGCATGGGTGAAGGGCAGAGGTCTGGCATTAAGGACTGTTATGAGGGAGTTGGGGGACTAATGTGAGCATCTTGCCTTCCTTTGTATAACTAATTTCCCCTACTACTTCAGTCATGTCCAATAAAAATATTCAGAGGAACTCCTCATGAGACTGGTTTCATATCTGGAAGCAGAAACAGCTGAGTAGGAGGGCTGAAGAACCTTACCGCTAACTCCAAGGATTTAGGATTTTTGCAACAGAAGCATTTTGCAAACTGTTCCATAAGTAAAGTGCGCTTCTTAAAATGCATAAACCAGCCACATCTTCCAGAAGCTCGCCACTTCTTTGAAGACTTCCCCAAGGCTATGGGTATGTTACATGCATGCCTACATGATGAACCTCTGGGATCATCAGCAAAGGAAATGAACATTTAGGCATAGACCGTCAAGGAAAAACTTCAAAACAACTCTGGGCCTTCCAAAGAAAGGGTGAAGAACTCCTTTCAGATGCTTCGAACAATAATAGAAAAATAAGTTGAAAAAGTCTCTCCAAAGAACTGGAAATAAAATAAGTATGCAAATGAGTTAGAAAAAGAAAAAAAAAGTTCTTTAGCAGAGGAAGACAACTTAGGAAAATCAGAAGAAAGATTTTGCTGCATTAACGATACTATCCATGTTCATATTAAAGCCGGAAATTGATATCCTTCCTACCAAATTCCCTATGGACCACCCTGTTTTCAATGCCTAAAATCTATTAGATTCCAGGACTGTCCTCAACTGCAATGGACAAAGGACAAGAGGGCATTAAACACTTGAGATCAGAGGGAAATGAAATTCTGCAACAGATTATTTCTGTTACTTTTGCTAAATGGAGGACAAAAGCTACTATGCTTCAGGCAACTCTGAAATGCTTCTGAAACCAATTAATTACAATGGGGGAAAATATGATTTTGGAAATGTATCATACCTGAACAATATTCCCTTGATGTAGAACAATATGATACAAAGCCTGAATCTGGTGCTAAAATAAATAAAAGCCTTAAACAAATAGCAGGTGATCAATAAGTTCTTTCAAACAATCTCTGAATGGCATGATTAGTTTTTTGAAGGGAACATCCTTTCTCAAACGACTACAGTAGGAAAGACGGCACTTTTAAATATTCATTTTACATAATCTTAAGAAAGGGGTTCTTTTTAAAGTCACGATTCCCAGCCCACTTGTTTTATGGAGCCACATTGCTCCATCCACAGAAAAATACAACCCAGACTTGCATTTTGGCAAGATAAGTTAAGACTGCAGCATCTGGTAGAGCAACCACTGCATTCCCAATAGTCCCATTACAACTAATGGAGCTTACCTTGCAAAAATGATTTCAAACTCATTAGAGAATAATAAGAGGCACGGTAAATGTATTTGCCCTGTTGAAAATTAAGTACTTATAAAATAAGGTTTGAAGGGGACTTGAAAAGGGAAGCGAAGGCTTACGGTGCGTCACATAAGGGGGAAAGAAAAAAGAAACGTGCATTTTTAAAAGCTTAGCTTGCACTTTGAATTCAAGGAAAGAAAAATTATGTAATCTAAATGTAAATAGTCCAATGAGTGGAAAGAGGGTTAAGAAAGCTGTGATTTGCACAATATAGCATCTATGTTGTTTATTTAAAGTAAGTTTGCAAAAATAGTGCTGTGTCTGAGAATGCTGCATTTGGGGCTGATCTCAGTGCTACCCCTGCAGAATTGTTCAACCTTATCCTGGGTCACAAACAGGACCAAACATCAGCTGACAAACACAAAAGAGAAGCTTTTATTTAGATGGGGAGAAAATGTATCATGGCAAAAGCCTGATCAACTAGTTAAGTGGGTTCTGTCTTTCAATCACTGGCTTATTCATTTATTTCCTCCATAAATAAAGGAGGATTATTAAAATGGTTAAGGAATTTTATGGACAGAAGCATTAAATACAGACTACAAAATAGTCCAAGAGGCTGCGACTACTAGTGAAATTTTAATATAGGGAATTGGTCACTCAGGCATCTTAGGCATCTTTTCCTCAGCAAGCATGGGAGCCCTCCCTTGTTTATTTCATTATATGCCATCTAAAAATAGAGAAATTGTCCTTTTCTTCCCTGAAAGTTCTTGCTTTACTCAACTGCATGGATCATCGATGCACAGATTTAAACCGTTATACAAAATTAAAATGAGATCAGAAGTACAGGTAGTCTTCAGGTGACAACAGTTCATTTAGTGACTGTTTGAAGTTACAACAGCACTGAAAAAAGTGACTTATGACCATTTTTCACACTTGTGACTGTTGTAGCATCCCCATGTCACATGATTTATATGTGGATGCTTGATAACTGGCTCACATTTATGACGGTTGCAGTATCCCAGAGTCATGTGATCCCCTTTTGCAACCTTCTGACAAGCAAAGATAATGGGGAAGCCAGATTCATTTAACAACCACATTACTAATTTATCAACTGTGGTGCTTCACCTAAATGTGGCAAGAAAAAATGTAAAATGGGACAAAATTCACTTAACATACATTTGGACTCAATTGTGGTCATAAGTTAAGGACTACCTATACAGCTTCAAGTGGCAATGTTAATCTTTCTTAAAGATTATGTAAAGAGCTGGATAATATATGTTTGGTTCTCTGGTTCATCAAACTGATAGAAAAAAAAATTAGTAGTCTTAGAGCAGGGGTGTCAAACTTGCGGCCTGCTGGCCGGATGCGTCACATGCTGGCCACACCCACACCCGGTTTAGCAAAGGGGGGGAAATGTCACGATGAATCACATGACGATGTCGTGATGACACGAGTTTGACACACCTGTCTTAGAGACTTAAATTTTAATGTGGGCATTTGCAATAAAGTAATTCTTCTCCTAACCATTGTCTATTGGATCTCTGACAGCAGAGCCATCCAGCCTAACAAACAGTGTTTTCCAGTTGAAATAATCAATTGTCTTCTCAACTGACACCCTGTGAAGCATTATAAAGTAATTTTTCTAGAATAGTTTAATGATAAACTCTCCTTCAAGCTGAGCACAATATTTATTTATTTATTTATTTATTTATTTATTTATTTATTTATTTATTTATTTATTTATTTATTTATTTATTTA
>JANHFL010005065.1:0-16893 GCA_032468155.1 Oxyrhabdium leporinum
AAAGAAAGAAAGAAAGAAAGAAAGAAAGAAAGAAAGAAAGAAAGAAAGAAAGAAAGAAAGAAAGAAAGAGGGAGGGAGGGAGGAAAGGAAAGTTAAGGAAAGGAAAGGAAAGGAAAGGAGGAGAGAGAGAGAGAGAGAGAGGAAAGGAAGGAAGGAAGGAAGGGATCTGACTGTGGTTTATTGAAGTTACTTGAAGCATCTCTTCTCAAGCTCTGCCTAAGCTGCAAGATTTATCATCTTTCTTTGAGATTTTAGTCTCTTAAATTTAGCTCCTGGGTTTTAGTGCCAGCCTACAGTGTTTTCGTGGGAGTTTTTTGCTCCAGCTCCAGCTAATAACTGAATAAATTAAATGACAATTAAATAAATAGCATGTATCTTCCCTTGGCACAGGTGTTTATTTGATTTAAATTCTGATAACCTTGATGCTTCGTCACAGGCATTAAACAGCTTCATCCATAGGGTTTTCTCCTACATTCATTTGTGATTTGAGGAAAGGTGAAAATGCTAACCAATCTGCTCAAGTTATAACCTTCAATTTCATAACATAATGGCACGGCAGGCAAGTATTCATAATATTTACTATAATTTACAGTTAGAGATATCCGGATCAGGATAAAGCTAATGTGTGTTTCATATTGCCCAGTAAGACTTTATCAGCAGAATCAGAGGGTGTCAAAATCAGTACAGTGATGGACAAAGTGTGGCAGTGCAAACTTTGTCCATTTTGTACATGCATTGACACTGTACCCCCATTCGAAAGGGGGGTGTCTTGCATCATTACACACACACTGCCATTTTTTTATTCTAGTCTCTCTCATATGGATGTCACTAAGCATTATCTTAGTGTATTATTTTTCCAATGGATGTTAAAACACAAATCTGCATTTGTTCTCATTCACAACTTTTCCTAACATGCAAACTCTTTCTATGCTTGTCCTTCCTTCCTTCCTTCCTTTCTTTTTTTTCTTCAAGTCAGTGTTGGTTCCTGGGAATTGTCTGGACAAGTCCCTGTAATGTTCTTAGCAAGATTTTAGAAGTGGTTTACCACTGACCTTCTTCTTAAAATTGAGAGAGAGTGACTGGCCCAAAGTCACCCAGCTGGCTTTGTGCCTAAAGATGGACCAGAATTCCTGATCTCATTTTCTAGCCTACTGCCGTAACCACTACCAAGCTGGCTCTCTCCTAATAAATATAGCTTTTATGTAAACATTTTAAAACTTCATTTTAAGACATTTCCCGATAACAATCTCTTTAATATAATGTTCTGCAATGCAGCCTTTAAAAAAAAATAACTGGTTTATTTTTTCTCCCTTCAATCCTGCTTCCATTCTTTTCAAATGCATATTTCATCAACAAATGTACATATGTAATTTTTGTCCATTAGAGATAAATGTTAGTAGATTCTGTTCAATGCTGCTGTGCAACTGCTGTTTTGAAGTCTATTTTATTCCACCTTACAAGTCTCAGAGAAATCCATAGTGGGCATCTTATATATCAACCATTAGGATATGAAAATGATCATTTTGATTTGTGAATATGGAGTATTATTTTGGAAGAAACGGGATTGAGGAAGACTCCTTCCCCAAACACAGATAAACAATTTTGTTTTCTTGACTTGTTTTCTTGATTTATCAATACGTTCACTTTAGAGAAATTATACTATATTTAATGGGCTTTGGCTCAGATTAATAGCACAACCCCATGGACATATAACCTCTGATTTTTAGAAGATTGGGGCCTATTTATGAAGAAATCACCTCTCTGTGTTGTTGTCTTGCAAGATATCAATATCAATTTCACTGTTTTGCTGAAAAATCAATATGTCAAAGTCAATTTGGTTCAGAGCTGAACAGCTTTAAAATTAGCATTGGCAATCTGAGCCTCCATGATGACCATCCAGGTCATGGTACTATAGATAGCAAGAATAGCAGGGAACAGCTCTAATGCAAAGTTTCTATGACAGCCTTCTCCAAGATGGAGGCCAGTCCCAGTCAATTTTTGAAGTATATATTTGATGCAGAAGCTTTGAGAAGGCTTATTTATGAATTTACAGCCCTATCTGCCTCTGTTCCCCTAAATACCTACAATACCATTTTAGTAGTGGTAGTCCATAATGCTGCAGCAATATGTTCTTTTACTTTCACAACATTCCCATCAGTGGTGAAATCTATTTTTTTTCACCACTGGTTCTTTGGCCGTGGCTTGGTGGGGGTGTCATGGGGACTGAGTGGGCATGGCCAACTCAACTCACGGCAAGGTGGGGCGGTGGACCATCCAGTCACATAACCGATGCTGTAGAGACGGCGATGCTGACTGACTGCCAAATGCAGGCAAAAGGTTAGTTGGGAAATAACGGCTGTAGGCTTCTCGTGCTGGCAAAGAGGTGGCGGCTGTAGGATTCTCGTGCCGCTTTTTGCCGTCGTGAAGGGCCTGCAGTCGCCACCTCTTGCCGGACAGAACGGAGCCAGGAGTCGCCGCTGGAGACCTCTCACGCAGGCAAAAAGGTGGCAGCTGGAGACTTCTGGTACCACTTTTTGCCGGCGTGAAGGGCCTGCAGCTGCTGCCTCTTTGCCGACCAGAACTGAGCGGGGAAGGCAGGGAAGAGAAGCTCCGGGGACCGTGGGGGGGGCAGTCAGCTAGGCCGCATGGGGACGCAGTGCTGGGTGGGAAGGGACAGGGAGGCAAGCGGCAGCAGCGGCTTGCTTAGGCAGGCAGGCAGGCATATCAGGAGCAGTTGGGCCTCAGGCACGTCCTCATAGGAAGGCAGGCAGAGACACTGAGGTGGGGTGAGCAGGGGGCGGGGTGAGTGGTGAGCGGGCAGGGGCGGGGCCAGCCAGAGGTGATATTTGCCAGTTCTCCGAACTAATCAATTTTTTTCCTACCTGTTCGCCTGAACCGGTGCGAACTGGCTAGATTTCACCTCTGATTCCCATGAACTTCAAAACCCAGAGTGAAAACTGCTCTGATCACACTCCAAAAAGAGCAACCTCAATGTAATATTTGTGCACAGACTCTATGCACAAAGTCTCCATATAGGAATGAGCAATCTCCAAGCCGAGAGCTCCTTCAGTCCATTCCCCACTTGGAAAACATGTTTCTACATGTTGGCAGCAAAATGCCAAGTTGTAAAGGCCCGTTTTTCCACCTTCAAAGGAGGTGGATGTAAAAAAGAATCATATTCAAGCTTTTAAAAAGTTCACCAACATCCAAGTAATCAAGTCCTTCCTAACATATCATTTCCTGTCCTGGAAATTCTTGACCCCCTGCATGAAGTTGCTGCATCATCTCTTCACCTTGTTAGTCTTTGACTGCCTCCCCAAAATTAATTTAAAAGAAATTAGGGAATGCATATGGAGCATTGCATTTGGAATTCTAATAACAGTTCTGTTCCACACATAGGACCAGGAAGGAAAAGTGGGGAGACTCGGAATGAAAGACCCACAGATGGATGGAGTACTAAGCTTCTTCATGCAATTTCTTTCTAGCATTTCTTTGGGTTGGAAAAATAAATAAAGGGAGCAATCATAGAGCTTATCCATGGCATCCTGCTTCACTGCTGATAAATCCAGAAATAAACATAAGACATTCTCCACTTCCTTATTTATATCCAGTTCGGAAGATGGCATTGGCAGTCAACCTTCTCCTTAGAGAGACTCTCTGTTTATGAAATCAGATAAGTGTCTCTCTTGGGCAGAATGTGAATCCCACTGTTGTAGTTACCATCTTGACTTTTATTTTTTAACCATCCCCGTGGAAGTCCCTGGTAACAGGAAATCCTTCAGACCAGGATTGGCTGCAAAACTGCAAAAAAAGTATAAATGGATTACCAAAATGCCCAAAGGGAGGAGAATCTAGCAGTAATTTAATGCTTTTCTGGATGGAAATTGTTTCATCAGTTTTTCTCTTTTCTTGTAGAATTACATTTGCTTACATTCAATAACTTGACCATTAATGCAGTCCAATTTCATTGACTTAAAAATACTGTGAAGAGGAACAACATAACTTGAAAGTCAGAGGTGAAATCTAGCCGGTTCGCACCACTTCAAGAGAACCAGTAGGGAAAATTTTGATTGGTTCAGAGAACCGGCAAATATCACCTCTGGCTGGCCCCGTCCCTGCCCGCCTACCAAAGTAAAATGGTTTTTTTGTGGGTTTGAGTGCCAGGAGATGATGCAACCAGCCACATTGCTTGCAACCAAGGCAGAGCTTTTTAAAAGACACTAAATCTTTTAAAGCCTCACTTTCTGATCACTTTTGGAAATTGCATATAAATAACTATCTTAAAACTATTAGAGACGTTTGGAACGACAATTTTGAAAAACCATGGGTGAGTTTAGCTTCAACTCTGAACAAAGGAAAATTAATTACTGAATTAAGTTAAACTGAAGAACTTAAAGAATTTGAAGTAAACAACAACAAGCTAAGATTTTGAACTAAGGAAATTGCAAATTGATTAAGGGTCCAGTTAAATTTTGAATATTGACTTTTATAATAAGATTTTGGAATTAACTATGAAAAATGAATGCTTCTTGTGGTAACAAGAGTTATTTTGGCTATCCTGGCTCATAACAAATGACTTTATTATTTTAGAAACTGGACACCCCAGAATACTAAATATTCTAAATAGAAAGAAAATAAAAATAAAAATCAGCTTTTTGTATTGGTTAAGTGGGATTTACAAAATGACTCAAGATGTTATAACATTGGAAATATAAAAGAAACTAGCTTAAGTTTTAAAAATTAAAAGGGAAGTACCAATGACAAACCAAAAGAATGATCTGGAAATGTTTTCTGATTGCATCTACAAAAAAGTCTTGATGTGATGGAATGTACACCTGCAGAATCAGTGGTTAGGAGTTTTGGCAGCACAGAACTTTCTCAGCAAGGAGGCAGTAAATCTAATCAGAAAAAGGCTAAGATTAAGAGACTGCACAGTCCCAAGCTAAATGAGGGAGTGAAGAAGTTCAGGGAAGCCACACCCTAGAATCTCTTAGGATATAACTAGTAGATTAGAACAGGGGGTCTTCAACCTCCAGGCTAGGGACCACGACGAATCTGCAGGGTGCCAGAAACTGGGCCATGCAAACAAATGAAGCCCCATCTATGCAACCACACACTCCCCGGTCCATGGAAAAATCTCGCTCCATGGAACCGGTCCCTGGAGCCAAAAAGGTTAGGAGCTGCTGGGTTAAAAGGTTATAGCTTTAGTTTGGCAAGAATTTATCCATTAAATGCAAGGACATAAAGGACTGAACTCAACTGGATTTCATTTTGTTACTTTGAGCTTGGGCCTGACACTTGCTAAATCCTTAAAGAAGTCTATGCAGTGAGATAAAGAAGAATTGTAGAGAAATTGGATACCTAGTATGATCTACCTGAAGGGCTGCCACGAACAACGAGATAGTCACAGATATTTGCATTAGCACAATCTGGGATCTGCAAGCTGCTATGTTATGTTGTTCTACCCTTTTTGACTCCTCATTTGTGACTTGATCCAAAATTTGCTTCCTTCTGGTGAGTAGGATTCCTTTGACTCTGAGTTTCTTTCTAGGGTCTTAGAGATGATCTATATGTCTAGAATGGAGGATTCAGCCCAGTCATGATACTTTAGTTTTACTAATATTATGGTATTATTGAGGAAGCATTTTCTAGGTAATGGATCTGGAAAGAATTTTCTGCATTCGCAGAAATGTGTGTTCATTTTTATTTTATTTATTTATTGAATTTGTTTGCTGCGCATCTCACTGTAAGACAATTTTATTTTTCTGCGTGTTGTTTTTCAGTTACTGCCATTTGTGGATAAACTGATGGACATAATTTAACCAAACTCTCAATTAGAAACTGCTTCTTTGTGTTCTTGTAAGTTTATCCTTGTATCACTAAATGTCTATGGAGATTCTCAATCATCCAGGTCATGGTTGTCCCAAAGGTGCTTTTTCAAGATGATGCAGATAAACCTCCAGGTGGCCTTAATGATTCACTAAAAGAATGCAAATGACTAGCTGTCTACAAGGAGTATCAATCCTTCCATTCCCCACCATCCAGACAAAGCTGAAGAAGCTTCTTGGATAAGAAGCGAATCGTCTTCAAAGAAAAACCAGAAAGCCTAGCTGCCTCTTGAAAAAGCACCTTTGGGTCATCATTGATGATACTACAGTGTCTATTAACCTTGTCTTCTGTTGGGCTCTTTTCCAATTGGCTTTCATTTGATAAAACAGCAGGATATTCTCCTATGACTTTCAGCTTCTCAACCCTACCTCCTTCTGGAAGCTATTAAGCTGGTATTCATCATGATTTTTTGTAAAATCCATAAGCACATGATGCACTGAATACTGTAAAGAAATCCTTCATTTCTATCTCTGTTGAATCTTGTATCAATTGGTTTTCTTGGGTGTCCACAAGTTCAAGAAATATATGTGGAGGGAGAGTTTTCCCTCACTTTCTTCACATTTTTATCAAGCTTCTGAAATGAAACATAGGGACTAAAGCCCTTTGAAAACAAAATCTCAGTAGATTTCAATAAAAGGGTCATTAATCTTCCTTTGTTGCATTTTCCCTGTTAAATAAATAAAATCCAAAACATTATTATTCACTTGTACCTTGGAAAGTTCCTTTAGTAGTTGGGCCCAGTCCATCTAAGTATAAGTAATAAGCCACTCTTATTTAATGCTGGCTGAAAAAATGTGTAAGTATTACAAAAGTGCTGAGCTGGTATTCTCAAGGACATTGGGCATAATTCTTAAAAAATAGCTCTATAAATAGTTGGTTGCAAGAATCCAACTATGTTAATTGCAGTATAGACAAGGCACAGATGAACTGTATTTACACCTGCATTTCACTTTGGATTTATTCCAGGAATTTGAAGAACCTACTGAAGAACTTGTAACCCTACTGTAACCTGGTTTCCTGTTTGTCTCATTTGAATCTTCCGTGGAGTCCTCTATTGAAATATCAACATGTATTTGCCAGGTCTTAGTCTAATGCTCCACTCATACATATAAATATTGTCTGCCAAGGCTGGGCAATTTTAATTTTTAATTATTTTTTTACTTTTCATCCCAGCCTCTGAAGGTCACAGGAATCATAATGATAAGGTGGTTCACCAGGCGTGGACAGGTGGGAAAGATTCTGGAGAAGTTCTGTCAAGCTTAGCACATCTGTTTTCTCTGCATATATGTGTCTAGTTAAAAAAAATGGCATTGCATTTTGTTTTAAAAAGCATTTTTACTAGGAGAAGCAAAAGTAGAGTACAGCCCACATGAGACCTACAGATTGTAAGTGTTTCTTTAGCTAGAAACCTCGGACTTTATGTTCTTCATGTTTCAGCAGCAGATCAAATTGCTCCTGTTTCTTTTAAAAAGCACTGTAAATATATTTCTAAGTACATTTACCAGAGATTTAAGTCCAGTTGACACAGCAGAACTTATTTCTGAATAAAAATGCATGAGATCGATTATGTAGCAGTCATTCTATAGCTGTGCAAGGCATTCCTATGAGTTGTAACTGTACCCCACTTAGAAGACAAGCCTTGAGCTAGGCCTTTAAAGGCTAATAATTTCACTAGTTGTGGTGTGTCAAAGTCGCGTCATCACAGCGTCGTCATGTGATGCATAGCAACTTTTCACTAAACCAGGCATGGGCGTGGCCAATTTGTGATGCATCTGGCCTGCGGACCGCAACTTTGACAGCCTTGTACTAGGTATTGTCTTGCAACTATCCATCTGAACAAATGACATTAACAGTCAAGGGCATGTTTTAATATTCAACCTGAATTTATTAGTTTCTTGTTACTCATAATATTCCTTGCTCCAAACAATGCTCATTGCCTAAACATTCAAAGGACAATATCTTTTATAAGCTGGAATTACAACCCCCATATTTGCAGAGCCAAATCTCTCTCAGGATACCTGCAATTCCACCAGGTGGAAAAGGGTGAGTGTGCTTCAGGTGCTCTCCTTTAAATGTTGTCATCTAGTGGGAGCTAGGTAGTAGGCCTTCTCCTTAGCAATAGCACTTGACTTATATACTGCTCCATGTTGTTTTTACAGCACACTCTGAGCAGTTTACAGAGTCAGCATTTTGCCCCCAACAATCTGGGTCCTCATTTTACCAACCTTGGAAGGATGGAAGGCTGAGTCAACCTTGAGCCCATTGGGATCAAACTCCAGACTGTGCGCAAAGTTAACTGTCCTGTGGTACACTTGCCTCGCAAGATCCATGAAGACTTCCTAGTCTTCAGGAAGGTCTTGAGAAATTGGGTCTTCCCCAGGTATTGGGCTAGAGTGAGTCAGCAACAAAGTAAAAAAAGTAAGAGTAAGAGTAAAAGTATGGGGTGGGTTGTTCTGACATTGCTAGTTGTTTTCTGATTTGTTTATTGTTCTGTTTCATACTTTTACTGCTGTTTTTACAAGACTTCCAGAGTTACAGGTAGTCCTCGACTTATGACCAGAATTGAGCCCCAAATTTCTGTTGCTAAGCAAGATAGTTATTAAGTGACTTTTGCCCCATTTATTACCTTCCTTGCCACAGTTGTTAAGTGAATCATTGCAGTTGTTAAATTAGTTACTCAGTTGTTAAGCAAATCTGGCTTCCCCATTGAATCAAAATCACGTGAAGTATTAGTACTGCTTTATAAAGCCTTAGTAAGGTCACACCTGGAATACTACATCCAGTTTTGGTCACCACATTATAAAAAACATGTTGAAGCTTTGCGGGGGGGGAAGTGCAAAGAAGAGCAACTAAGATGATTAAAGGCCTGGAGACTAAAACATACAAAGAACAGTTGCAGGATTTGGCTTTGGCTAGTCTAAAGAAAGACTGGGGTGGGTGGGGGGAAGGAATGGACATGATAGCAGTATTCCAGTATTTGAGAGGCTGCCACAAAGAGAAGGAAATCAACTTATTTTCCAAAGCACCAGAGGGCAGGACAAGAAACAATGGATGGAAACTAATTAAGGAGAGAAACAACCTGGAATTTAAGAGAAACTTCCTAACAGTCAGAACCAGAGGCGGTATTCAGCCGGTTCTGACCAGTTCGAATGAACCGGTATTTCTGACGATCAGCTGGAGGCAAAACCGGTAGCTCCGACGATCAGCTGGCCCGGCCAACTGTCCCTGCCCTTTCCTGTCCTATATTCACTCAGCTAATTTGCACTGCAGATTGTTGCACCTCAGCTGTGTTACATAGAAGGTAAGTTTTCAAGCTGGTTTTTTAATGCTGCACATGCGCGCTCATCAAACTGATGGTGAAACAGGTTGCAATTCACCACTGTTCAGGACAATTAAACAATGGAAGAGCTTGCCGTCAGAAGTTGTGGGTGTTCCATCACTAGAGGTTTTTAAGAAGAGACTGGATAGTCACTTGTCTGAAATGGTATAGGGTCTCCTGCTTGAGCAGCGGGCTGGACTAGAAGACCTCCAAGATCCCTTCCAGCTCTATGACTGATTGATTGATTGAAGTATATCTTTCATGATTAAGTGTGATTGATAGGTTTGGAATGAGATTTCTAATGCAAAGCTTGGATATAATTCCACCTATAATTCCAGAAAATAATGTAGTATGGCATTTATGTGTCTGTGTGTTTCTTGGTTATTTCTTATTGACTTGCTTCTTTTCACTTTGTAATAACATTATCAGTAACATATGCAAAAGTAACTGGGCTACTTCAGGGTTTCCTCCCTGTTTATATTACAACTAGCACTGATATATTTTTACAACTGAGGATGAAAGGAGGAAAATGGCTCTTCCAGCTCTACTCTGATTTAATGATTGACTTTGCTTGTCAGAAGGTTGCAAAGAGTGATCACATGACTGCAGGACACTTCAACCATCATAAATATGAGTCAGTTGCCAAGCATCTGAATTTTAATCACATGACCATCGGGATGCAGCAATGGTCATAAGTGTGAAAAATGGTCATGTTACATGTTTCAGTGCTGTTGTAACTTCAGAGAGTCACTAAATGAACTGTTGTAAGTCAAGAAATCCCTATATTGCTATAAAATGGGCATCCATATACACCTTATAATTAAATAATTCCCCATCAATTACTTATTCCACAGATAGAAAATTCTGGGGATTTTAGGCTCCAGAAACATCTGGAAAGTTGTTCTAGAACACAGGTGTCAAACTTGCCGTGTCACGTTGCCATCATGTGACATTTCATGGTGTTTTTCCCATTCGCAGAGCTCGGGTGGGCTTGGCCTGCGCATGACACTTTCAGCCCATGGGCCCCCAGTTTGACAGCCCTGTTCTAGAAGAACACAGTGAATTCCCAAGAAAATTAAGATAATGATCATTTTTGGCTACTTCTGTTCTCCCTCCCATATAAGCAGTTCTTGTTAATTTATCTTGTCAATCTATTAATAAATATATCCAATAATATATAGTGCTAGTGACCAAAGCAAACAACAGAGAAAAGACTCATCCTTTAAAATGTATCAGTAAAAGAAAGGTGAAACCAACCACCCGATTAAAAGCTCAATCAGCAATAAATTAAGGCTACTTTTTTTAAAAAAAGAATCTGAATAAGCAATATTTACTTGTTGGAAGAGCAACATATGTGAGACACCCTTCTAGTGCCCTTTGTTGGGAATCCACTTGCAGTAGTGGGCAGAGTAATTCACACGGCCACGATCCAGTTGCACCAAGAGAGAAAAATATCTCTTCATGTGTGCCATTACCCAGGAAAGATCAGCCACATTCTTCACTACTGCCTACTGATTGAGGTAGAGAACTAGATCCCTTTGTATAAGAGTAAAAATAAAACTTGAAATAAATTTTAAAAGGAAAGGGATAGAGCTAGATTCAAGGAGATGAAAGACAACTTGAAGGGATCTAATATAAAGCATTAATTGGTTGCTAGTGATATATCACCAGCTGTCCATATTGTATATGTGTGTAAGTAAATAAAAGTATTGCAAAGAGAACCAAGACCAGCTAAATATCCCTGGAAGTGCTTGCCATTTATAGAATTGAGGCACATTCAACATATTCAACAAACCTAAGTGGCTGACGGGAATTATCAGAATTGAAGTCCACACATCTTCAAATGGCCAAGGTTGAGAAACACTGCTTTAGGATAATAGGGAGCAGGCTTATTCACCTTCCATAGAACTATTCTTTGTTGATTTCTGTCCCCCATTTCTCCAAGACTCAGACTGGGTTACATGGGGATCTCCATTTTATCCCAACATCCCTGTGAAGTAGATTTGGGCTGAGAAAGAGAAACTGGCTCCATGAGTTTCCATGGCTGAGGGTAAGTCCCATCCCCAGCCCAACATGACATCACAATGACTAAATTATAGTTTCCTCCGTAAAGTCCTTTTTTTGGATTTGCACAATACACTGAACTTTTAACAAATTCAGATTAAATATCTGGAACACAGAGTTATTTGTTGGAGATTGTTTTGGAGCTTTCTGGATGGAGCTGCATTTCCCCTGAAGGGATAGGTTTGCATTTGGGGTGTGGGGGCAGTCGTCTTCGACTCTCAGCCAATTGGAGCAACAAATCAAAACCAGGGCCGGGTTGTGTTTGGCTGGTGTGTCAATTACAGCCCTTTGTAGGTCAACAGTAGTGCCTTTATTATCTTTTGGTTAGACCTAAAAAACACACAATGGAACAGAATAACAGAGTTGGAAGGGACCTGTAGGTCATCTGGTCCAACCCCCTGCTCAAGCAGGAGACCCTATGCCATGTCTGACAAGTGGCTGTCTAGTCTCTTCAGTACCACATAGCTCCTATGTCTCCCATCAAAGTTTTAATGTACCTTCTGCACTGTTCTAAGAGGGGGATTCTGAGAGTCCCCATCTCACATGAAATAAAGAGGTTAGAGGATCAACA
This sequence comes from Oxyrhabdium leporinum, assembly GCA_032468155.1. Classification (NCBI taxonomy): domain Eukaryota; kingdom Metazoa; phylum Chordata; class Lepidosauria; order Squamata; family Cyclocoridae; genus Oxyrhabdium; species Oxyrhabdium leporinum. The sequence goes on from JANHFL010005065.1 coordinate 11,844, forward strand.
TCATTCTTCTTCTGCAATTAGTCACGGACCTTGAAATGCTTTGCCTCCCAAGGCACTTTGTTTTGCAGGATGCTTGGATGTCGACTGTGACTGGGCAGCCTTAGTAATTTCTACAGTGGGGACATATTGTGTATCCTTTAGGCTACGCTTATTTGAATTTTAAGGTCATCTCATTGTATTCTTCGTGATTTATACTACCTTAAGTCATGAAAAGTATGTGACATGTAACATTTAGCATAACCAAATAAACTAAACATGCATCAACCAAATGCCATTGGGGCCAGTGTTTTCTGCAAACCCAGCAATATGAAGCTTTCCCCTCAGAGAGGAAGAAGTTGAGATTTAGCCTGAGTGACCATTTGCCGCGATTTCTCTCCTACAGCTGCAGACAGTTTATGGTAATTTTGAAGGGTATTTATAGCTAGCTTTGATGAGTTCCCTGCAGTATTTCAAAGCACGTTGCAATCATTTGGCATCTCTAATGACTCCTCTTTTTTCTCCACTTATTCCCTTTGAAACTAACCAAGCAGGGCTTTGACAGTAATATTAGCCTTTATATGAGCATAGGTGTACACAAGCATTTCTGGAGAAGCAGAACTGTACAGTCACATTGTCAGGTTCTCCAAATAACACCTTTGGGCAGGCCCATCAACATCAAAGGAAATGCCTCCCAGGATGTTTACTCCTATGTATTCAAGGAGAGAGTTAAGGATAGATGAGGTTCTGTAACTCTCCAGATGTTGGAGCACAGTTTCCATAATCTTTCCATCAACTATGCTGTCTAAGGTTGTTGGGAATTGTAATTCAGCAGCATCTGGAAGGTGAAGGTGGGAATTTAGAGGAAGTTAGGGAAATGGTGTCTCCTAAAAATGACTTCTAATAACTGTTTATACATGTGACAGAGATACATGTGGTACAATTAAAGATAGCATTTAAGACTACAGGTAAATGGGAAGGGGAAGTACCTCAGACAAATTCCTTGAAAGTAAAAGTCACAATAGGGTGACAGATTCTAACTAATCCTGCTGCATTGTCTTTCTGCTCACCATGTTATTATTTTTTTAATGTAGGGAAAACTGAAAAAAGAGATGTTTCAGATATCCTAGCCAGAGGTGATGGGGAGAGAGGAGAATTCCCCCATAGTTTTAATCCCTAAACTCTGGATGCAGCTGAAAAAAAATGATTCACCATGTCTATCCTGCCATACAAACTTTTTTGGCATTCTAAAACAAGTTGGCGAATACAGTTGGCTAACTCTGGAAATCCCTATTTACAAAGTAGAAATAATCACTATTCTTACTATGTTTTGCTATTATTGTTGCCATTATTGTTTTTTTTTGTACATCTTGGATGTTATTATTATGTATTAATGAAACCCACCCACGCCCTCACTACACACCCAGCAATGTACTCTGCCTGGTTTCATTGGGAAAATTGAAATTTCAGCTGGAAAACTATAAATCCAGAAAGTGAGTTCCCAAAAAAAAGGCCACCTTTAAATAATCACAACCATGAATTAGTAGCTTGGGCAGACTCATAATTTATGAATTACAAGCTGGTACGTGAACTGCATGAAAACGGGGCCTCCTAAGCTATTAAATATTTTTTTCTGTAATTCTTCCTATGGTGTCAGACATTAATGGTATATTAGAGATCTCAATGCAGAAAAGAAGCCAGTGTCCTTGGGACTCTAATTTGAAGTCTAATTTGTAAAGCATAAAAGGTCCATGAATTTATCTTAAATTAAGAAATTATTTGCTCTTCGTCCACTTTCCACTCTCTCCCAGTCTCTAAAACAATAGGTCCATGTTCTTCCTTCCTTCTTATAATTACATATCACATTAATCCATAATATAGTTTGTTAGGTTATGGTTTAGTGTGTTGTGAGAATCCAGTCAATTACAACAAATTCAACAAGCTGTAAACATGAAATATTTTGGCTTAGTTCAATGTACAAAATCAGTCACCAGGGTCAGAATATTATGAAATCCTTTGAGATGGATATCAGTCTTATAGTACCCAAAACTTTGTGACAATCAGTTAATAATGAATCGTCAGCACAAAATGACTGCACTTACATAACATGTTTCACTTGGATGCTTGAAAATGTATTCGTTTTCTGTCTTTACATTTCGTGCAAACTGACCTGATTAGGCATGCTGCACAAACCCAGCTACAGACTGGGTTTGCACATTGCACACCCAGGTCTGTATTAAATGTGTTAACAATGTGTTAAGTATAATTTGATAAATATGTCCCAACCCGAACAGGGTTGCATATTGTACCAAGTTATTAACCATGATTTGTTAACCACAGTGGCTTGTTTCACATTACATGCTAAGCCAAAACCAAGTATAACACATCCTGGAACCACAGTAATCATAGGATAAGAGAATGGACCTCCAATGTCCTGTGAATGGAAGCAAGAATTATTTGTCTGGTGATTTGCTGGTACTGTACTCTTGGCCTTCCCTGATCCGGAACCTTGCAGATGTATCCAGATTACAACTCAGGAAATTCCCAGCCAGTATGGCATTGGAAAGTATGTCAGTATGGCATTGGAAAGACTGCTCTTTGGATATATATTGGGTATGTTGCATTTCATTTGAACTTCCTAGTTGATCCTTTCATCAAGCAACCATGGTTAGCTTTCAAGGAAATCAGACTCTCCAGAATGCAAGTGGATGGCATTTTTAAAATTCCATTTTTCCTTTCATGTACTAAAACAGATAGAAGAATAAAAAGATAAAGTGGATTTGGATGCCATAGGAATGAGCTAAGAGGCCTGACTCCTGTAATAGACTGTAGGTTGGAGTCCAAAAGTTAGAAGATTTTTCAACAGAATAAATATTTGGCTTCATTTTTCTTCCTGGACCCTGAGTCTGCTTCTATAGACATAAATCATACTGGGAACTGTATTGCATTGCTCACCAATAGACCCTCAGATCCATTACTATGACAAGATACAGTTTTGCAATGTATGAATCATTGACCCTGTTCCAGTCTAAGGCATTCTCATCCCCTATATAACAATGGCTGCTTTGTGTGGTTCAGGATATGAACCAATTAATCATACAAGAGACCAGAGAGGGCATAATCATTGCAAATAGTGTTTCCTGAGAAGGCCAGTCAAAATCTGCACCCACTGAAAACTTTTGGCTAATTATAAAAAAGTGAATCTCAAACAGTCCTGACATGAAACTATTCAAAAAAGAAAATTGCATCCTCTCCACTCTCTCTGATCTGCGGGGGAAGATACCTTTCTCTTATCTTCTCTTTTGTGTGACCGGATCTGAACTGGCATATCCACCTTAAATCATTCCTAGGTCTTGCCTTATTTTTCAAACAAATTATCAGGCCAAATTACTTACTTTACTCAGATAATGACACCATTCGGATTATTTCATGTACAGGCTCCCGACATGTTCTGTGTTATTTTTCTGCAAGGGAATTTACCTGAGATCAAAATCCCACCCCCTCTCCAAGCCAGTTCCAATTCTGCTTTCTTAAAAAAAGAATCTTAAAGTACAAACGGTGCACATACAGCAGAAACATTCTGCCTGTCCTGAGATTGACTTGCATTTTTCAATTAACACTTGGAAGACAGGATGCTTGGACAAGCAAACTCTTCCCATTTACTTTACAACTTGTGAGATAACAAACTTTTTACTCTAACCCAGTGTTTCTCAACCTCAGCAACTTTGTGGACTTCAACTCCCAGAATTTCCTAACCTTACTGGCTTCCCTTTTTTGCAGTAGCAGGCACCCAGTGTTGTAGCATGCACCCAGCCTGCTAGACATTTAATCTTCAGTAATATAGCAATAGAAATAGCACTTAGACTTATATACTGCTCCATAGTGCTTTACAGGATTCTCTGAGCAGTTTACAGTGTCAGCTTATTGCCCCCAGCAATCTGGATTCTCATTTTACCGACCCCAGAAGGATCAAAGGCTAAGTCAACCTTGAGCTGGTCAGAATCAAACTCCTGGCAGTTACCCTGCAATACTGCATTCTAACCACTGCGCTATCATGGCTCTTATCTAATTTTCCTGGGTGTGCAAACGGAAAACGGGGTTACAGGTTTATAAAACTTGTCCAATGAAAGTAGTCCCTTTTTGAGTCCAATTTCAGAGACCATCCTTGCTGTTTGGGCTCATCTGGCAGATTAAGGACAGGCCCCCTGGTGCTGTGAGTATATTCAGAGACAATTTCTTAATAAGCTTTCAATGTTTGTTGCTGTCCTGGCATGTCTACGGATGTTCTTTTTCTTTGGTAACTATTGCAAATTCTAAATTAAGTGTTCACACACAAATTAATGGCAACAATGCCTTTATCAAAGTACAATAAGTTGTAAGTAATGGGTGAAAGGCATGTAGGAAAATAACGCATGGTTCACAAAATTATATACCTACTTGCATAGACTCATAATTTTCCTTAGCTTCTTTCGGTTCTATTCTGTAAAATGGGATTAACAGTGATGTAATATAAGAAGCCACACTTTTAAGGAAAAAGAGTAAATCAAATATTGAAATAAAAATAAATGTATTCAATTTTAATTAGGCATCCAATATTTCTGTTGATTAAGGAATAAAGCTAAAGTATAAGGATAATTTAAGAGACAAGGATGATTAAATCCAAAGCCTCCCAAAACTGGTTAGTTAGAATTTTCTTTTCCAAATGGCATAAAAAGTCTGATAATTCAGTGTATCATAATTCAGTGTATTGATGCTGTGATGTTTAGTAAGCCATTCTCCCTGAGACCAGAGCACCTGAAGACGTGTCTCAAAAGATGCCATTCTACTTATGGGTTAGATGTCTTTGGAAATGCTCTATTATGAGCATGTCAGTAAATGATAACTAGAGAAAACCATCTTCTTGATTGTTATATTTCTACAGATTCAGAGGTGAAATCTAGCCAGTTCGCACCGGTTCAAGCAAACGGGTAGGGAAAATTTTGATTGGTTGGCAGATATCACCTCTGGCTGGCCACACCCCTGCCTGCCCGCTCAACGCTCGCCCCTCCCCCTGATCACCCCACCCTGCCCGCCC
>JANHFL010005065.1:16993-34616 GCA_032468155.1 Oxyrhabdium leporinum
CCTAGTGGGATTTGAACCGCTAGATTGAATCAGCAGAAGTGGCCTGCAGTTCAACACTCTAACCACTGCGCCACCATTGTAACAAGGTATGCTCTGCCACTGTTTACTAAGACACCAATAGCTTGGGACCATAGGTTTGTGCCTTGAAGAACTACTCCCAAGTGTCAGAAAGATTATATAATGAGACTAGAGGGAAAAAGATAGATCCAAATAATGTAGTCAAAGTAGGCAAGGAATGGTTAAAAGAGAGAAAATGCAGAGTGGTTTGAATGAAAATGTAAAAAGGCCATTTAAACAATTGCTGTGGAAATAGGAAAGAGAGCTAAACAAAGAACATACAGCAGTGGGAGTAAATTAAAACAGAGTTGGGCAGCCAATAAATTTAAATAAATAAATAAAAATCATGAAATGAGTTGAAATTAAAGTGACAGGATGAAATGTAGAAGTAGCATTCTGGGGAATTCTTGGGAATAACAGCAATATGCCTGAAGGAGAACACAATGCTATACATTTTAAGTGTTCAAAAACTGATTAAAGGAAATCATAAATGTTATTAAAATGTTGAACCAATAAGGCTGCAGGTTTAAATGGTGATAAAAGGTCTCAAGATATATCTGTGTAGCTTGTTTGACACCAGTTTCTATAAACTTTGTTACATGGAAGTGAGTGATGGGTATATCTGGAAAACAGCAAAGGTTGGAATGGATGCAATTTCAAAATATGTGTGGTAAAAGAAGAACAGATGAGATCAAGAATGAACAGATACAAAAGGAATTGAGCAGAAAAGGGAATGTTCGGTACACAAGAAGTACATTGATGTAATTAAATCATAGAGAGATAGTAGATGAAGATTGAATGGTTTGAAAAGAAAAGCAAGACTGAGAAAGATGTGGTTGAGTGGAGAGAGGCGACAGGTTTATGAAACAAATGACTGTGCATGAATTAGTGTGGAGACATGGTGCAAGCTCAGATGAATTGCAAAGAAGCAGAGGTATGGAGAAATATACTAAATTTCCTGTGACAGGCATATATTATTCATATGTGTTGTTCTGCCTTACTTACCAAAAGACTTGTATTGTAACTTCTGTCTCCAGAAGTTGTGGGTGTTCCATCACTGAAGTTTTTTAAGATGAGATTAAACAAACATTTCTCCAGAATAGTATAGGGTTTCCTGCCTAAGTGGTGTGTGTGTGTGGGGGGGGGGATGGATTAGAAGACCTCCAAGACCTCCCTTCCAACTCTGTTAGTCTATTATTTACACCACCCAAGTCTTTCACTTGCTGTTCACCTGCTTTCACCCAGATCTCCTCAACCTTGTGTTCTCAAATTTCACACAGCTAATATAACATTTATTTTTCTCCTTCAGAGAGGAAACTGGGAATTATTTGTTCACAATTGCAAAGTTGATTTTATAGATGGGAGAAAGAAAATTAGAACATGATGCTACGTATAAAATGCACAGGGTGATAACCAGAAGTTCTGGAATTAGGTTGGAATTACATTTTGCCCCTCTTTTGAAAATTTAAGTTATCATTCCTGGATACAGCCACAGCCTTGAATCATTATACTCCAAAACCAAACCACAAGATGTAAACCGTAAATTCTTCTGCTTCAACAGTGCTTCCTCTCAAAGAGATACATTAAGAGTCTTTCTCCCACAGAACTGTGTGCCACAGTTAGAGCATTCCATTTGATCAAAAAGTTGTTTTGCTTGTTGTTGGAAATCTAAAAAAAAAAGTTATTCTGGGAACCCACTATGATCATATTCTCATAATAGTCATGTAACATCCAATATAAAAACAGGGTGGGGCTCCATTGTAGTTTGGCAACTGTACTTCGAGGAGAGAGCTGCAATAATTAAGACCGAGAGGTGCAGGCAACTTTGATTGCTCTGCCATGCAATAGACTTTGCTTTCTGTTTCACTTTCCCTATTTTATTGTCTTGCTATTATTCAGCCAGGACTTGCAGGTGAGAAGTACATGCCTCTTTGTATGGCAGCTGGTATTCGGTGGACTGGTATGACATTTTGAATGTAAAGGACATTTGATCAAATTACTCCTGTGTCTCAAGACTCTCAAGTGACTTCAGGTGTTGAAACAGATGCCACCCCGAGACATCTATTGGTGAGAGGGGCTGAGAAGGACATTTGGAGATTAGATGAACTGGTATTTCTGGCACAGTCTCAAAATTTGGTGCACACAAAACTGAGGAAAGAGTAGTCAATGCTTAGAAAACCAAGTAGCCCAGAGGATGGTTTATTCTTTGATCTTCAGTAAAGGCTTACTTCTTAATAGATTTTGAACAATTTCATTTTTAAATGCAAGTAGGACACTTTCTACATTGATTCAGCATAATTTAGGCTGTCTACTGGACAATCTGGTGATTGCTGCACTGTCATTGTAAATGCTCATCCTTACTATCTCTAGTTTCAAAGAGGTGCAGAGGGATCATTTCAAAAATGCATTATGATCATGTCCTTGCCCCTAAAGGGGTCCAAGTGCAGTCAGGCAACGTTAATGTCTACTACTAGAAGGTTAGAATATACTACCCCTTATTCTCATCCAGTTCTGCCAAAATGAAGTAGCCAAAAGTGTTTTGATACAACCTCATAATAGTAAACTGAGGAATCTTTTCTTCAATTAAATTTCAAATCTATTTAAAAGAATTTTGATGTTGAAAAGTAAAGTAGCCATGAATTTGACATAAAGTAGACTTGACAAAGTGAGCTTGGAGGTTAATCTGATGCTGGGTAGTTAAGCACCCCATTGGATTTGATAAACTAAAAACAGAAGGAAGGGGTATAGGTTTTTTAAAGGCTCTCCAACACAGCAGTGACACCAGAAACCCAAATAAATAAAGAATAAGTTCACAATTAGTTGGAAACTTATATTCAAGATGATTTCGTTTGGATTCAGTATCTGACTGTTTATACTTGAATGATATTGGGTCTACTATAGTGAGTCAGCTATAGTGCTTTTTTGAGGGTATGTTTTGTTATTTAAGATTGTGTGAGTGTGTATGTTTGTTGTATAAATGTTTGTGTTTTAACTGGATGTATGGCTGCGGACGGTATCTCCTCAGATGGGTGAGACCAAAATGTTTGGACCACTTTTCTAGACTGGGCAGTGAAGGGTGTCTTAAATGACAAAACAAGTATTTTAACCCATGCAGAGGCTTTCGGACTTTGTATTTAAGATACGTTTTCCATGGCTTCAGTAACAAATCTTGCCTACCTCTGACAAGGTCATCTTCCTTCCTCTCTACATCTGCACATAAAGGCATAGGCAAAGTATGGGTACCAAGGGGGTTGCTGAACAGGCCTGAATTTCCTAAAGCAGCTGCTTCCTCTACATTTATTCTAATTATGCTACTGCTAGGACACAAATTCTGCAGTGTAATTAAGAGGCATCTTAAACGTACACATACAACATACCATTGTAGAATTTTTAGCGCATCTTTATGTTGGGAACCAATTCAGTGTGTCAATTAAGTGCATTGAATGCAAAGAATCTTTTTGCATCTGTTTAGAGGAGTACAGCTGTACAGGAACCGTCAACATTTTAATGGCTGGAACTGTCCTTTCTATGCACTGAGTGATCAAAGCTAGAATGACGTCATCAACAGTGAGCAAAGCTACAATTTTTTTGAGTGCTGATGGGCTTTCAGCATACTGGCTTTCGCTCTTTTTTTGATATACTAAACTAAATACAAGGCTTGTATACTGCATGCTGTGGGGGGAAAAATCAGTAGCAAATCATGGCACTGATTCTTTAACGTTTGCCACTGATATTCAGCATGGTAATATTTGGGGCTTGCAGAGAAACAGGGTGTTCATATGCAGTCTATAGGCCAAGGGTTGCTTATCTCATTATATACCACGCTGCATTGGTTGCCAGTTTGCTTTTGGGTCCAGTTCAACATGCTGGTTTTAACCTTTAATCCTTTCATAGCATGGGGCTAGGTTATATGAGGGACTGCTTCTCCCCGATTACATCAGCCAATCCCATTAGCAGACTGACAGAGAAGGCATGTTGTGGGTATCGTCTACTAGAGCCTTACATTTGATATACTGTAGGTTATCTCTGCCATGGTGCCCACACTATGGAACATTTCTATTCTATTCTATTACCAGGCTTGTATGTGAAATTTTAAGATGGCTCCATTATTATGGTTGACACACACACTCTCTCTTGTTCCTCAGGGTTTTGTATGTTAATAGTGGTTATTTTTATATATTTATTGTTTTAATTAATTGTTGTATACTGCCCAGAGTCATTTTTTGTGAGATGGGTACCTGTATACATTTGATAAATGAATATAAATAAATGAAATACGGGAATATTTGGTAGCATTGTTGGGGCATTGTCATGAGAAATACTTGAACTACTCAGGGCTTGCCTGAAACAATAATGGATTTGAATTTGGGACTGGACAAGGTAATGTCAATGAGCCAGAATATTTAGGCGGTCATTCAGTGACAGAAAGTCAGAAGTAGATGACTTTTCTGGAATATTCTGAATAGAAGGAGAGCCATGGGGCAGGGGAGAGATGGTATCTTCTTCTATCCCTCTTTAGTCATATGGGGGGGGGGGGAGAGCCAGAAAAATGTAAAGGAAGAAAGAAATCACTAAAAAAAGTGCAGTGAGGAACAAGTGTGAGAAGATGGCAGAGAGAAATATTCTGAAAGGGATTTTTAGGGAGGAGTTGATGTACAGTAGAAACATAGTTGTAAATTTCCAGTGATCTCATTCTCAAAAACATTAAAGCAGTGTAAGCACAGTTGTTGAAATTTGAGAACATGGGAGGCTCGTGGACCTATTCACAAGCTGACTTACTTTGCATTATTGCTAATTTCACAAAATGCATATTTCATAATATGGTTTCAGTTGGTTGGCAGTTCTGAGAGCTGCCGTTGCATTACTGTACTGAATCCTTCCAATCTGAAAGGCACTGTGTTTGCAGAGGCTATCCCCAGGTATTTTAATACAACCATTAATGTGAGATATTTTAAGAGCTCCTGCTTACCTCTGGATTCAGAAGCTTTATGCATTATTTCACAGACCTCAAGATTGTTTCATCAATTCAAGTACTAATTAATCCCTTGGGAGAATAGATGATCTGAGTGATGGCTCACACCAGAAAAAAGTTATCTTAAAGAAAATTCAATACAGATTTTTCAACCATTTCCAGCTGTGTGTGTATGTGCCTTTGAATCAGTTTTTAACTCCTGAGAAGTGCCTGGACTGATCCCTTCAGTTTTCTTGGCAAGATTTTTCAGCAGTAGGTTGCCATTGCCTCCTTCCTAGAGTTGGGAGAGAGCGACTGGCCAAAGGTCACCCGAACGACTTTGTGCCTAAAGCAAGACTAGAACTCACAGTGTCCCAGTGATTAGAATTGCAGACTGTGCTTATGTGTGTTTTATGTCCGTTGGCTAAAGAATTGTTCCTTTACCATCCCCTTTCCTCCTTCTAAGGACTCCTATGTGAAAACTGTGCCTGGCAACTTCACAATGATTAACAAAATAGAGCTATCTGCTAAGGCAGTTTAGTAACTTCCTCATCCTAATGTAGAAAAGGAAGGAGAAGAACTGGAATGCATTAAAGAGAGCTTTCTTTCACATCATCCTAAGCATCAGCGTGAACTGATGATTCTAGTGTTAAAACTAAAACCGGTAAGAACCAAATTCAAGTCCACGCTTGACCATGGAATTAAATTGCTTTAGGCCAATCTGTCTTTCAAAATGTTATGTTGACAGAAGAATAGAAAGATGCAAATGTAAAAATAAGTGTTAAAAAAAAATCTGCCTTAAAATCTGCCTTGCGTTTGTGCTGTCTCATGTATTTATAAAACAAGCAAATTCAAGAACTGAAGACATTTCAGAAATGTAAAGATCTCGCTTGACTCCTGGTCATGACATAAGCACTTGTGCAGTTGCAGTGTTTGGGGCAACAGTATGGTGTCAGCGTTCCAAGTAATAACCCCATAGAAAGCAGAACTCCAAGGCAGGCAGATTCCTCAAAGAACAGTTTTATTACAGATATCATATTGGCACAATTAGTGAAAACTGACTCTGAAAGTTTTCTGCGGTTTTCACTTAATTAAAAAGTGAAAGTTCCCCCTTTCCCAAACAATCAGTTACATTGTCCAATCAAGGGGCTGGCCAGTTGCCTGGTTATTTCACTCCTCCTTTCTCCAGCCACCTGTTGGAATGTCCTTGGTTCCCACAGGAAACTATTTTGTTTTGGATACAAAACCCCCATCTAACTATGCCCCCTTCCCTATCCCTTCTTCGCATTGTGGCAACCCTGAAGCCTCCAAAATCGCCCCAGCCAGGTTCGCTTCAGAGTTGACAAATGGAAGTTGTTTGGCCAATAGTATCTTCCAAAATATTCTTCCCAATCCAGCCTATAGCACTACATTCCTTGGTGGTTTGCCAGGTAAGCACCAACCAGACCTGATCCTGCTCAGTTTCTGAGTCCAGGTGAAACAAGCCAGGGATGCACATGTGTTGCTGTCTGATGAGATGATGTTTTTGAAGTGCCACTTAATTTGTGAATCATCCTTTCTTGGAGTGTCAGTTCAGCCATCCTCTTTTGGGGAACTTGACTTGGCTAAAGCTACTTAAGGACATTGGAGCATTTCTTTGTTACACCAATTCTTGTTTTCAATCTATTACATGTTATGTTTTTGTACTGAAAAATGAAATGGCACAATGTTAATTTTCAAATAATTGAATGAATAACCTTTGAGTTTCCTAAGATGCTTTGGACAAGATTTTCTTCGGGCCTAAAAGAATCAGACTTCCAAAAATGAGAGCTGCATTGTACCGCATTGTTATCTTTTGCATTCAGATCACAAACAAGTTAACTTTGGCTTTATTTTTCATTCAGGCAGCACAGTACAGTTTTTTTCCTGCCACAGAAATGGTCCTGGATGGTGACAGTCATTTTGCAATGTTTGTGGACTAATCTAAGAAAACAAAATCAATTTACTAGCAGCAGAGCTGCTCTTCCTCCAAGGAGTGAGGCAGCTGAAAAAATTACTAAATACAGTAGATGACTCTAGGTGCACAACAGGGACGTGATTTTTTTATAATGATTTTATTGCACATTACAATTAATAAGGTAAGAACTAATACTTATTAAAAGAATGGAATGGAATGGAATATGGAAATGGAAATGGAAATGGAAATTAAGGAAAGGAAAGGAAAGGAAAAAGAAAGGATTCTTTCATCATAGCAACAAGTATGAACAAGTATAAGCAATTTTAGTAACCAATCAATCACCTTCTCTTAAAAGTTAACAAATTGTTCTCTTCTTTCTATATCTCATGTTTTATCTGTAAACAAATCTTGAAAGCTTCATCATTCAGTTTTGTCTGCAAGATTCCATTAAGGATCATCAAGGATAATAACATATCTGTTTAAACTTTGATAAAATAGAAAAATTTGGTATTTCTTCCTTTTACTTTTGATTTTTCTTTATTCTTTCCCGTTATTTTTACTTAATCCCAATTAACTCTGTTTCCCTCCCAGTGGTAAATTCCCAAAATGGATGATTTAAATAAATAAATAAACATCATGTTTGCAGGGTCTCAATCTCAATCTTTTCTCATCTGTTCTTCAGTGGGAACATTAAAATCACTTTTTTTTCTTTTTGTTCGTTTAAAAATGCATAGTTTACTCAACACCTTCAGAATTCTGTCAGCTAGCTTGGCTGGTATTTGCAGACCATGCATACGGTTCCAATTAAAATCTTATCTTAGTTACATTCATTCTTTAGCAAGTCACAAAGTAGTTTTCACTTGAAAAAAACTTTATTTTTTTCTGCTTCTCCAACTCCACTAACATTATAGGCAAAATTATGGATGTCTACTCATGAGCTTTTTCAATAAATTACCATTGAAAGACATTGTATAAACAAGCTACATATTTACAGTATATAGAAATATTTTGTGCTTTTGCATATTTACATACACTATTTTGTATTATTATGTTTACCTGTTCTAGCAAAGCCATTTTCCTCTTTTTGTCCTCAGCTATAAAAATATATCAGTGCTAGTTGTAATACAAACAGAGAGGAATCCCTGAAGCGGCCCACTTACTTTTGCATATGTTACTAATAATGCTATTACAAAGTGAAAAGAAGCAAGTCAATAAGAAATAGCCAAGATACACACACACACAAACCCCATACTACATTACTTTGTGGAATTACATCCAAGTGGAATTACATCGAGACTTCGCATTAGAAATCTCGATCACACTTAATAATGAAAGATATATTTTAATCAATCAATGAGAATAGAGCTAGAATGGATCTTGGAGGTCTTCTAGTCCAGCCCCCTGCTCAAGCAGGAGACCCTATACCATTTCAAACAAGTGATTATCCAGTATCTTCTTAAAAACCTGATGAAGCACCCACAACTTCTGACAGTAAGCTGTTCCACTGGTTAATTGTCCTGCCTGTTAGGAAGTTTCTCCTTGATTAGTTTCCATCCATTGTTTCTTGTCCTACCCTCTGGTGCTTTGGAAAATAAATTGACCCTCTCCTCTTTGTGGCAGCCTCTCAAATACTGCTATCATGTCCCCTCTAGTCCTTCTTTTCTTTAGACTAGCCAAATCCAAATCCTGCAACCGTTCTTCATATGAAGAAGAAGAGCATCTCAGTTGAGCAATATAAGAAGAGCATCTTAGTTGCTCTTCTTTGCACTTTTCCCCCCAAAGTCTCAACATCATTTTGTAATGTGGTGACAAAAACTGATACAGTATTCCAGGTGTGACCTTACTAAGACTTTATAAAGCAGTACTAATACTTTATGTAATTTTGATTCTATGCCTCTGTTTATACAACCAAGGATTGTATTAGCTTTTTGGGCTGCTGCCCCACACTGCTGATTCATGTTTAAGTGATTGTCCACTAGGACTCCAAGGTCCCTCTCACAGTTACTGTTTTTGAGCCAGGTTTCACCTAATCTGTACTTGTATCTTTGATTTTTCCTGCCTAAATGTAAAACTAAATGAAAAGGGAAAGAAGACTAATGGAGTGACAGGATTGCCATGTTGGCACTTTAAATCCTTTTAAACAGTATCTAGATTACTAGCACACTGAGAAGAGTTGCTGTACTTGGAGGAATTCCATGTTTTATGTACAGTTCCCTTTTCCATCCAGTGAAAAATTCCAAGTAGCAGCAATGATTCATTCATTCATTCATTCATTCATTCAATTTGAATGGCAACTCACTTGACCAATGACTCAAGGTAGTGAACAGCAAACTAAAGACAACAATAAAAACATCAACAAAAACTAAAACACATCATATTTGGAGTAGAATATATACATTGTTGCATTAATAACCCCCCAAAATAGGCTCAACTGCTTCCTGGCCCAGTGCCTGGAAGAAAAGTCAAAGATAAAGTATAACAATTAAAAGATATGAGGAAGTACAACCAAAAATATAACATTGCTAATATAATCAAAAAAAGAATATACGATGTAGTAATTAGATGGGTAATATTTTTTTAAAAACCTGAAAATATATCCATAAAGTTTTAATGTAGAACTATCTCAACCTTTAACATATTATTAAATCTAGTCAAATTGACTAGATCTGTTGATCTATTGCTCCATCTTCTCAGTTTAAATACAGTATATTATTTCAGCACAATGATATTCATATACTATACCTAGATTCTTAATATTTGGTAAGCCAAGTTTTTAACACCTTATGAAAAACCATCAGGGTAAGGGGCACCCAAACCTCAGTGGGGGAAGGGGAAATGTTGTTCCACAGGAAAGACACAGCAACAGAGAAGGCATAGTTTTTAGACTATATTGGTTGGCATTGTTTAGTCACTTCGTTAGTCAACTCCCTATTGGATTACTGCAATGTTCTCTGCATGGAGCTGCTCTTGAAGACCACCCAAAAGCTGCAACTGGTCCAGAATGCGGTGGCATGCATTCTGTCCATGCATTTTGCCCATCTTATGCCTTTGCTGATCCTGTACCTCTGATTGCCTTTATATTCCAAAGATCAATATGGTGCCCAACAATGTTACCTTTCAGTTGGCAAGGAAATTCTCCAAGCACCATCAAGAATCCTGTTGAATCCATCAGAAACCTGGGACAGACCAATGGATCCCACCTCCATGAAGTAATTGGGGGCTCCAGTTAATTCCATTATCATGAGGAAGCGATATGCCCTTGATAACATACTGATGGGAAAGTTCCCCAGGATCAGATCATGACATATTTGCTCTGAAGTGATAACCAGATGAATCCCATTGATGACATGGTAGAAGCATATTGTCATTGTTGCTTTCAATCCCAGAAGTAGGAAGCTGAAATCACTCATCACCAACCTTTTGGGCAAATACACAACGTATTCTACAATAAAATTGAATA
This sequence comes from Oxyrhabdium leporinum, assembly GCA_032468155.1. NCBI lineage: Eukaryota > Metazoa > Chordata > Lepidosauria > Squamata > Cyclocoridae > Oxyrhabdium > Oxyrhabdium leporinum. The sequence continues at coordinate 27,398 of JANHFL010005065.1, forward strand.
GTTCAGTAAAGGAACTGCACATCTAGGAGGGCAGTACTAATAGCCCCAGCTTGTCCTTTGGCCTAGCAAAATATGAGCAAGACCTCAAGTTCCTGCAACCTGCAAATAGCACTGCTTGCAACTTCGGGGGGGGGGGGTCTCATGTGACAGGACAGCTATATCACCTCTCCTGCCCTAAGGTCAGGATTGATAGGAGATCCAAAAGCCAGCTGAGATGCTCTTCACAAGAAAGATCCCAACTTCTTCCAATTAGTGATATCTGCCAGTTTTTTCTCAAGCTCACAGTTAAATTCTGAAAGAGGCTGGTTTTATTAAGTTGCAATACAAACAGGGAGAAATTCCTGAAGTGGCCCAGTTACTTTTGCATATCTAACTGATAATGTTATTATAAAATGAAAAGAAGCAAGTCAATAAGAAATATCCAAGACCTGGTTTTTAATAGCAGAAGCAATAGCACTTAGATTTATATACCGCCCCATGGTGTTTTGCAGCACTCTCTGGTTGGTTTACAATGTCAGCATATTGCCCCACAACAATCTGGGTCCTCATTTTATTGACCTCAGAAAGATGGAAGGCTGAGTCAACCTTGAGCCCCATCAGGATCGAACTCCAGGCTGTCGGCAGAGTTTGCCTGCAATACTGCATTCTAACCACTGTGCCACCACCGCTCCTAATAGCATCATCCTGGGTCTGGAGCACCCAGAAACAAAACGGTTGCTTACTTTTGTCCAGGGGCAAGAAGTACAGATAGCAACTAAATTTCCTCTGGAAGGACTTGCTCCATTTCCCCCTGCCTATCACTGCCATTATCCTTTCCTCCATTTTATACCCTGTATTATCTAGTCCTTCCCCACCCCACCCCGTCCTGCACTGTTTCACTTATTATCTCCTGTTATCTCTTACAGAAGCCACTGAGGTCCAGCAGCAGAAGGAGGAAAAGAATATGTGTGGGGGGGGAGTCTTTTTCAAGCCTTGCAATGAAATCAATAGAACTAATGTCTTAAATGGGTGAAGAAAAGCTTTTGTCTGACTGTCCAGAGTAACCATACCTCTATTATTTCATTCCGCTATATATTAAAAAGCTCATAATGAAAGCATATTCTACACACACACACACACACACACACACACACACACTTGCATTTTCCCTAAGAGGGAATTCAGCACCATCATTCAAGGAAGCTTTGAACTGTTACAGCACTACAGTACGGTTTTGATTTATCTCACAAACTGTTCATAGGAGCTCAGAATAGAAAGCAACATTGTTAGGAGCAAGGAAAAATATGAAATGTAAAAGCTAACCTTCTTAAGCCACTGTTATCATACAGAGCACAGTTATGTTACACAGGAGGCCTTCTCGCACACCATTTATACTTTGGCAGAACTGCAGAGATAGTCATTGTTGCTCCCATCCAGTAATCTTGCCACTGATGATTCAAGGGTTGTACTGGATACATGTGTGAGACCTCACAAAGTGCTTTCCCCCTCCTGCTGAGTATCACTACCTTCTGGTCAAGTGAGCCTGGCATCTTCTTAGACCTTGTCCTTTGGAATGATTTCTAGAAAAGATTTGCCAGTAAAGCTCATAGAATTGCAATCCCTATTGATCCAATTACAACCATTTTATTCCAAGAGACTGGAACATAGCATTAAATTCCTTGCCATTTCTTGCCCTGTCTTGATACTAAATGGGTTTACAAGGGAACAGTTATTCACACTAGTTTTTAGTGTTTAATACAATAAGCTGATCTGTACATCCCTTGGATGGAAAATGTCTCCGCTTCTTTTGCTCTCGCACATATGAATTTGGGGCAGGGCAATATACAAATGATGAATTAACATTTTTTTATATAAACATAGGAACTAAATCAACTGTGTGACTAGCTTGATCTTGGAGGACAGACATCAAAATACCCCCAATTCCTGGGAGGCCTTGTCAGAAGGACAAAAACAAAGGATGGTAGTATCTCAATGGCATTCAAAATATGCAAAATATGTATGTACTGTAATGGAGGAAAAAAGCCCTCTCCCATTTTACGACCCCGTAATCCCTTAATTTGAAGGGGAGGAGAAAATAAATCTAACAAATAAAATGGAAGCTGCTCCCTCCCCCTGCCCCCACTTTTTTGGAAATGGCTGGGGTCAACCCCACTTCACCTCTTTGCCTATTTCTATCAGACCCAAATTCTCTCTTATCCCAAGACAAAGGTCCCCTGTGATTTCATCTAACCTAAAGAACAGGAACCTTACCCACTCCCAGTAGGGTCCAAGGGCATCCCTGGTAGGGTAGTTTCTTTCCCAATATTGGTCTCTCTTTCTTGTAAAGCAGGTGTCCACAATTGTTGCCATAAAGCTTGGTTCTTCTTCTTCGTGATGTGCTCCTTCAGACTGAATCCACTCAACTTATTTACTATTTTTTCCTCCAAAAATGGGAGGGCTATCTTACATGGTCTGAAAAAGGATTGGACAGGAGATTAAAAAAAAAAAGAGAGAGAGAGAGCAGATCTGGGTTACTTTGTGGAACAGCAGAGATCCCTCTGGAGATTAATCAGAAGGTGAAATATGATTTGAGAGAGGCTATTTATATTAGCCTTTTTTATTAATGCATTAGCAAGGATTCTCTTCCTTTAGTTTTATTTCCTGTCCATTGCTTTTTAGCCACACTATATCACTACCCAATCTGGCTTTTCCTTCCTTACCTTCTCTTTTCTTACCCCAACTTCAAGTTGTTGTTTTCTTTTTGCTGTTTCTACTGGAAGGAGGAGAAGGTAATATTTGCATGGGTCTTTGAGAGGGGTTGAGGGTGAGAGAGAGAACAGTTGGTATGTGCAAACAGGGATCCATTAATTTCTTAAATGGGCTACCTCATTTTACAGGCAGTTAATTTTAATCCACACTATTGATGGATATTCTCTCTTTGTATGTGTGTTTTCTGACCCTTTGGTGGCTTCTGGCAAGTATCTGTATGCAGAAACACATATGAACACTCATGTACAAGTCACACAGATATAGTTTTAGAAGTGGGGTGGGTTTTCTGGGAGTTGGTTTCAGCTTGAGCCGACAATCCTCCATTGAACAAGGTGAGGAGCTGGTAATTGTACAACATTTATTTATTTTTTTCTGTCTCTTCTCTCCTTCCTTTAAGGGGATTATCTTGATTATGGGGTCATTTCCCTTTTGGATAAATACAATATTTTTATTACCTGGTAAAGATATTTTTGCATCTAACTTTTCATCTTATAATCTGCTTTTATTTAAAGAATAGAAGTGCTGCTGAATGTTTCAGTTCTGCTGCCTTTCAACTGTCATGTCATGAATTACTTCCTTGTGTTTTAGCCTCACGTTACACATTTCAATCATTATTGTAAAAAGGGTGAACTCTTTGCCTTGGCGTGTCATTTCTCATTTCAAAGAATCCTTCGGACTTTGACAAACTGTGGCCACGGATACCTCAGCAAGGGAAGGGATAAATTGGGTATTAGTCTAACCTGGCTGGATTGAGAGGACTATGTGTGAGTGGCAATAACACGGTGCTCTTCAAGTATCTCCCTCCCTCCCCCCCCCAAAAAAAATCTCATTAAAAAGGAAGCAGAGATTGGATCTTTGTTATCCCAGAATGCAGGGAGAGGGATAATGGTCTCAAGTTATAAGATTCTGAGTGAACGTCAGGAAAAGCTCTTTAATGGTGAGAGCAGAGGAAGACCAAAATAAGAGAGGTGATGAGCTCTCCTTTGCTCCATGTGCTTTTAAGAGCTACTTGCAAAGGACAGGACACCCACTTCTGTTCCTCTTCTAACAGAAAAGCAGCCTCTAATTAAAACATGTAAAAGGTTCTGAAAAGACGCTGGGGCTTTGATGCACACCCAGAAGTTGCAATTCCCTGCCGAGCAATGACTGAGAAACAATTGGCTGTATTTAAACAATGGGCTTAACCATGTTTAATAAACCTATTTTGGGTTCACACACTATGCATGGCTGAAAATGTGGTTTGTAGTTCAGTGTCACAAGAACACGATCCCTTGGAGGGCTTGAATCATATTGATCTGGTGCTGGATTTGCAGAATCAACACTTTCCAGAAAGTCATTTGTAGCCTCACTCCTGCCGCCCTGCTCCATCCCCCAATTCAGCTGAGAAAATGTGGATATTTATTCTACAGGGAAGCATTTCTTTTAGTGCTTGAAACACTGACTGGCTCAGTAACTTGTGGGTTGAGTCTCTGAAAACTGGCAGAAGTCCAAGACAGCAGGAGCAGCCAAACATGAGCAAAGCTGAGTGGCGCCTTTCCCTGTTCTCCTTTCTGTTGCTCTCCAAAGTGAAGTGGGGGGGGGGTGGTAGGGGGTGACATAGAAGAGCTCTTGACTGCCGGATGGAAGAAATCTAATGGTTTGGGGAAAGTGATAGGCTGCTGGCTGTCTCATTTATCAATCCTGGACTATGCCGGAAAGTGCTAGTGCATCTGAGATGGCTTTGAGTATTATTGATATATAATATCAACTGATGTTGTATTTCTGAATGATGGATGCTACAGGTTTTAGAGTGAATTTAAAATGTTACCTGCTGCTCCAGTCACAGTTAGTGTTACTGAATGGAGGTGTTTTTCCAAGTAATAGGTTATGTTTTGGAATGGATTGATTCTGTTTATAGATAGCTCTCCACTTACAATCGCTCATTCAGCAACCATAAAGTTGCAGCTGTCGCAGTGTCCCTACAGTCACATGATCACAATTTGTGACCTTCCCTACCAGTTCCCCACAAGCAAAGTCAATGGGGAAACCAACAGGGAAGGGTGCAAGTTGCTCCTGTAACTCCTGCTGCTTTTTCTCCCGAGGAGTCTCACTATGGAAAAGGAGATCCCAGGAATCTCATATTCTGCAACATCTACCTTGTCCATGCTTTCCAGTGGCCACTTGCCATGTTGTTGTTGGCCTATCCATTCTCCCCAGCTTCTGCCTGCAGCACCCCCATTGCCCCCATGCTCCTTAGCTGGGAATCCTGCCTCTTCTCACTTAATGACCCATGCAGCCCTGAGGTAATGATGGCAAAAGGTGTTCCCAATCCCAATTGCCAGTTGAACCTGACAACGAACCATACGGTGGCTAGGTATTGAAAGATAGTTTTGATTCTACATTCTGAGCTTCTTAGAGCATTCCTATGTGGAAAAACTCCATGGTAATTATAGAGTTATGAATAATTATAATTCCTGCTTGTAAGATTTTAATAATTACTCCTCCCAAGATCTCAAAGTAGTTTCTCCTGTCCTCCTCTTTACACTTTTCCTTAAGAAGGGGCGGGGTACATGTCTACATTAACCTTCCCAGCTTGTTCTTTAGGTGCTTTGAGACTGCTGGCTGAGAAGTTTTGGAGTTTCAGTCCCAATATACCTAGAGGGTATGTTCTGTAGAACAAGATGGAAGTCAATACTTAATTTGGGTTAGCTACCATGAATGCTTTTAGTGAATAAAGGTGGAAGATAAATGAAAAACAGAACCATAGTTTATATGCAGAATACAGAAAAACAAACCTTGGAAGTTTTCTAGTCCAACCCCCTGCTCAAGCAGGAGACCCTGTACAATTCTGGACAAATGGCTGTCCTACCTCTTCTTAAAAACCTCCAGTGATGGACCACCCACAACTTTTAGAGGCGAGCCATTCCACTAACTTGTTCTCACCGACAGGAAATTTCTCCTTCATTCTAGATTGGATCTAGAATTTGTTAAGCTTCTATCATTTATTTCTTGTCTTGCCCGTAAGTGCTTTGGAGAATAGGTTGATCTCCTCCTCTCTGTGAAAGCCCCTCAAATATTGGAAGACTGCTATCATATTCTTCTTTTCATTCGACTAGACATTCCCAGTTTCCATAACCATTCATTGTACAGTTTAGCCTCCAGTTCTCTAATGATCTTTGTTGCTTTCCTCTGCACTCTTTATAGACTCTCAACATTATTAATACTACTCAACAAGTAGTGTTCAGTCTATTACTTTTCAAAGATACAACAAAGGCAGACACTGTAAATTACAGAATGACATTGGAATGTTATTAATACATCCATCAGGGTGACCTTACTAATTCTTTCCTCTTAGGTCAGCATGGTAGCTATAGTTTGAGATATGGCCAGTAAACATCAACCATCTAATTTACTCGGCTAGGGGCTCCTGTCTGATTCTTCCTCCAGTTGCCACTCAGGATCAATTCGTTTTGCTGTTTTCTTACAAGGGCATTTTAAGCAGTTCTCATATATGAGAAGGCTTCTCATTGATTTGAGGGAGGGTTCACTGTGTGGATGCATAGAGGGGTGTCCTTTAATAAGATCTAAATTATTTTAAAGGACATAAATTTGAGTATGAGTCAGCAATGGGGTATAGCAATGAAAAAGGCAAAGGCATTTCTAGGCAACATCAACTGAAGTATAACTTCCAGTTTGTGAGGTCTAATAAGACAGCTCCACTTTGTTTCAGACATAGCTCAACTGTGCCTAATTTTGGATTTGCCAGTTTAAGAAGTGTGTCAACATCTGAAATATATCCAGACACACAGACAAGGATGTCAGAGATGGTAAGAGCAGCTCCTGTGGGGGAAGACAGAAAGACCAGTGCATGTTTAGCCTGGAGATTGAGATGACATGATAGCAACTTTGAAGTATTTGAAGAGCTGTCTTGTAGCTGCTGAAACAAGTTTTTCTGTTGCTCTGGATGGGAAATACTTGGACTAGTGGACTCAGATTACAAAGATGAAGGTTTTATCTATATAATACAAAGCAGCTCCTTTTTGGAAGGAAAAATGTGACCTTGAGTGTGCTGGTTAAACTTACAATGTCTTCAAAATTTAGGATTGTATGTTTAATCTGTTTTGCTATTGGTTTTTTGTTGTTTATTATTGCTGTGTTTTTATGTTGGTTTCTTTACATAGAGTGTTTTAAGTCACCGGAAATCTGTCTTGGCAATCAGTAGGTCTGCTTCCCTTAGCACAGGTCTTGGAATCTTGTTGTTCAGTCACTAAGTGATGCCCGAGTCTCCACAACAGAGGTGAAATCTAGACGGTTTGCACCAGTTCATGCGAACCGGTAGGGAAAATTTTGATTGGTTCGGAGAAACGGCAAATATCACCTCTAGCTGGCCCTGCTCCTCACTGCTCACCACTCACCCCTCCCCCGGCTCACCCCACCCCAGGGTCTCTGCCTGCCTTCCCACGAGGCCCTGCCTGAAGCCCCACTGCGCCTG